>JAJOOO010002553.1:0-44035 GCA_029582685.1 Solanum piurae
TTTCTATTTCAAGACTTCTTATTGATGTAAGGGCTAAGTCCCATTTTCGATACTTCTATGTCTAGATGGTACATTGTGATGAAGTTAGATTCTATTCTTCGTATATGAAGTGAAGTTGAACTTTCATAGTAAAAGTTTAAAATTTTCCATGATTTAATTCTATGATATATGCCATGATGAATTCTAAGGGGTTGTATAAGACCTCTTCGAGGTTGAATACGCCGATAACGACTAAGGGGTGCTCTCGGGTCGTTACATATGTTCAGGTTCTCACTATTCATATCACCCGTAGATCGGTTCCTAATCCTCACTCAGCAACATTTGTGGTGAGTCCTCATACTTCGAGGACAATAGACATGTTTTCATATTTTAGTCTATCATTTCTGTTTCAGTTTTGCCAGAGTTAGCTGGGGGCATATCCCAGCATCTCAAGTCAGTGCGGCTTTATTCAGACGTAGTTAGATTTAGCTTACATTTTTGAGTTATAGTCTAGTATTATTAACTCTTATGCAGTATTTATATATTCAGATCAGTATTAGGTATTCCCCAACATTCAATTTATCTCATGTTTTAAGCTTACACATAGTATCTTTTGTTTAGTTGTTTAAGTATGCTTATGATATTCTACGTCAGGGTAAGCTTGGGATCACTTGTGATCCTAGGTCCCTGTTTACGTCCAGGGGTAGCCTCGAGGCGTGACACACTTGGTATTAGAGAAATACGTTTAAGAGTCCTAGGATGACAGAAATGGCGCACTAAGTAGAGTCATTTTCATGGGTTTGAAGTGTACCATATATAATGAGAGGGAGGCTGTGAAGTGTTTTAGGTTAGCTTCATTCCCTTTGCAACTCTTATCATGCGTGAGGTATGATCCAACTTCTCATTTCTAATTTGTCGTTATGCATTTCAGATCATGTCTCCTCGTAGAGCTTACGCAAGGAATGCCAATGCTTGCAACGTTAAGGCAGTTCCTCCCGTCCCAGACCATGAGGTTTGGAATGCAGAGTTTCAGAATGCTATCCAAATTTTAGCTCAAAGTCAGAGAATGTGATATCTCGGAAACAACCTTCAGGACTCGATATAGTCATTATTAATTTGTAGTTATGTCATTTGGACTTACAAATACTCCTGTAGCTTTCATGGATTTAATGAACATGGTGTTCAAGCAGTATTTGGACTTGTTCGTTATCATTTTTATTGATGATATCCTCATTTACTCTAGGAATGTGGAGGAGCATAAAACTCATCTAAAAGTTATTCGGTATACTCTCAACGATCGCCAGTTATCCTTTAAGTTTAGCTAATGTGAGTTTTGGTTACAATCAGTTTCTTTCCTTTGTCGTATCGTATCTAGCGAAGGATCTGAGTGGATTCTTAGAAAATAGATGTAGTGAAGCAATAGCCCAAACCCACCTCTCCAATAGATATCAGAAGTTTCTTGGGTTTGGATGGTTATTATAGGAGATTCGGTGAAGGATTTTCATCCATAGCTTCCCCATTCACCAAGTTGACTAAAAAAAATGTTAAGTTTCAGTGGTCAAATGAGTGTGAGAAGAGCTTCTCCAAATTAAAAACTAGGTTGACTACAACTCCCATGTGGACTATACCTACGGGTTCAGACGACTACGTGATCTATTGTTATACATCAAGAGTAGGCCTAGGTTGTGTGTTGATGCAGTAAGGTAAGGTTATAGCTTATGCTTGTAGAAAACATAATGTTCAAGGGAAGAACTACCCAACTCATGACCTAGAGATTGCAGCAATAATATTTGCCCTAAAGATTTGGAGACATTACTTGTATGGTGTTCACGTAGATATGTTCACAGATCATAAGAGCCTCCGATATGTATTCACCCAGAAAGAGTTGAATCTTCGCCAGAGGAGATGGTTTGAATTCCTCAAGGACTATGAAATGAATGTGATTTACCATCCTGGTAAGGACAATGTAGTAGATGATTTTTTTAGCAAACTATCCATGGGTAGTGTAGCATATGTTGAGAAAGAAAAGAAGAAATTAGCAAAAGATGTTCATCGGCTTGCTCACTTAGGACTTGGTCTTATGGACATGTCAGATGGTGGTGTGATAGTTTATAATAGATCAGAATCTTCATTGTTAGCAGAGGTTAAGGAAAAACAAGACAGTGATCCTATATTGCTTCAATTGAAGGGTGCAGTTCATCAACAGAAAGTTGAGGTTTTCTCCCAAGGGGGTGATGGTGTACTTTGTTGCTAGGGTCGCTTATGTGTTACTAAGGTGGGTGAGTTGAGGCAGAAGATCCTTACAGAAGCACATAACTGCAGGTATTCTATCCATCCAGGTGCCACTAAGATGTACCGTGACCTACGGGAAGTTTTTTGGTGGAACGGTATGAAAAGGGATATAGCAGATTTTGTGGCTAGGTGCCCAAATTGTCAACAGGTTAAAGTAAAACATTAGAAACTAGGAGGTATGACTCACGAGATTAACATTCCTACATGGAAGTGGGAATTAATAAATGTTGAATTCATTACGGGTTTACCTCGTACTCGCAAAAAGCATGAAACCATTTGGGTGATAGTAGACAAAGTTACTAAGTCCGCTCAATTTTTGGTTGTCAAGATTACAGATTCAGTGGAGGATTACACTAAACTCTACATCAATGAGATGGTTAAGAAACATGAGGTTCCTGTGTCTATCATATTAGATAGAGGTCCTTAGTTTACCGCCCATTTCTAAAAATCGTTTCAGAAAGATGTTGGTACTCAGGTCAATCTCAGTACAACATTTCATCGACAGATGGATGGTTAGGCAGAGCGTACCATTTAGACCTTAGAGGATATGTTGAGAGCTTGCCTGATCGATTTCAAGCGCAATTGGGATGATTATCTACCTCTCATAGAGTTCACCTACAATAATAGCTACAATTTTCGTATTCACATGGACCCTTATGAGGCATTGTATGGGAGTAGATGCATATCTCTAGTTGGTTGGTTTGAAGTTGGTGAAACAGCTTTGATTAGGCCAAATTCGGTTTATAAGGCTATGGAAAAAGTTTAGCTCATCAAAGAAAGACTAAAGACAACCCAGAGTCGTCAGAAGACCTATGCAGATGTTCGGAGAAGGGACTTAGAATTTGAAATTGATAATTGGGTTTTCCTGAAAGTATCACCTATGAAGGGGGTGATGAGATTTGTCAAGAAAGGGAATCTCAGTCCTAGATATCTAGGTACTTACATGATCCTGAAAAAGGTTGGTAATGCGGCTATTGAGTTAGAGTTACTCGCAGAACTAGCAGCGGTTCACCCAATATTTTAGATTTTCATTATTGAAGAAGTGTGTGGTTAATCCAGCATCAATTGTACCATTGGAAAGTGTGGTTGTGAAGGAGGGTCTCACTTATGAGGAGGTGCCAGTTGAAATTCTTGATTGTCATGTTTGAAGGTTGAGAAATAAAAAAGTCACTTTAGTGAAGATTTTATGGAAGAGTCTGTTCGTAGATAGAGCTACTTGGGAAGCAGAAGCAGCCATGAAGGCCAAGTATCCTCATTTTTTCCTTCCAATTCCGTTTAAGCTTGAGATAATAGTTCCTCACCATTCTCTTTGCTTACTTTTGCATAAATTCAGTCATAGTACCATGTTCCCTCAGTTATACTCGCATTTCAACATAATTGCATTTTCTTAGAACTCAGTTCAGTCAGAAGTCAGTTTCTAGTAATTAGTGGTAGGGATTGCAGCTCCTTCCCTCCATATTCAGCTAGTTTAGACTTCATTCGAGGACAAATGTTCCTAAGGGGGAGATAATGTAACAACCCAGATTCGAAAAAGGGTAAAATTGCAGATTTTAAAAGGTTGCAGGTGCCACCAACGGAGGACACCTATGGACTGTAGGTTGACTCACGGACATTAGGTGCGGCCTGTGGTTAGTCACCACAACTCCACCCAAATTTTTTAGAAAAGGCACGACCCACGACCAGACCTACGGACCGTAGGTCAGACCACAGGCCGTGCTCCATGTTTTTGGATCATGCCTTTTAACACCAGCTCACTGAAGACAAATGACTCCCTGCGAGGACGGACCGTCGGTCTGACCATGGTCTGTCAGTCAGGGGCCATCGGTGGCTTCGACAGATTTTGAGAGGGGTCGTTTTGGTCTTTTCCGACATGCATTGTACACCTAAACTACGCTCTTTTGGTCAGTTTAAGCTTAGTAACTTAGTCAGAACTTGCCCTAAACGATTCATTCTACAAAAAAACATCAAACTTAGAGCAAAAGAGGACAAAAAGGTGACCTAAACCCCTTCAAGAACACGCAGAAGGTTTTCTTCAGTTCTATCCCCAAAATCAAAATATTCCTCTGTGAAATTCGTCACAAGGTATGTGGGATTTCACTAGTGGGTTCCTTTCACCCATTAGGTCCCTAGATTTTAGTCAGAATCTTGATCCCTATATCATACTTAGACCTAGGGTTTCCAAAACCTTAGATATTGGTTGTGATTTAGTTTTTAGGATATTCCTAATAAGATTATCATGTTTTCGTGAAATAGTTGCTTAGTTCTTTGCATGATATTCAGAACGCTAGTTGTGTAGATTTTTTTAGTACATGAATTACATATGCTAGGTCAGTGAAACATATATACATGCCTCAATTTTCGAATGTCACATTATCAATATCTAATTGTTACATTCTTAGATTTTGCATGTCAGAATTTTAAGCTATTCAACATTTCAGTCATAATACTAGAGATACACATTCAATTGGGAGTAGACTTAGGACTGAGTGGACTAGGGTTTTAGTGTACCCTCATAGTCCCAGAACTACGGGCCTCTGTAAGTTTATAAGTCCCATTGTGGTCATCGGCTTTAGTGATCACCCCAATCATGCCTTTATACCCCTAACAAGGTATATTGGGTCCTCTCGATGGGGCCTATACATCGGACTCCGCATTTAACTCACTTGGTTTTATGTTGTTTAGTAGTAGCTCCCACAGTCAAACTATAGTCCATTTGACCAGGTTTATATTTATATTACAATTTTCAATATCAACATGTGATGTACTTGGTCATTGCATTCAGTTTAGTTCTTTTCAGTATTATCCAGTATTTGTATCATGTTCAGATTATGTCGTTACTCAGCTATGTTTTGTTCAGTTTATATGTTTGTTCATATTTATATTATCATGGATGCTCAATACCCTCCAAGTACTGACTCATATTCTGCGCTACATCTTTCCGTGATGCATGTTTAGGTCCTTCACATTCATATAACGCGTATATCGGTTCCTGATCCTCACTTAGTAGCATTAGTGGTGAGTCCTTATACTTCGAGGACAATAGACATGTTTTCGTATTTTAGTCTTTCATTTCATTTTTAGTTTTTCTAGAGTTAGTTGGGGGAACATCCCAGCATCTCTAGTTAATTAGAGGCTTTATTCAGACAAAGTTAGATTTAACCTGCATTTTTGAGTTATAGTTAAGTATCATCAACTCTTATCCAGAATTAATATATTCAGATCAGTATTAGGTATTCCCCGTGATTCAGTTTATCTCATGTTTTAAGCTTCTGCATAGTATCTTTTGTTCAGTTGTTTAAATATGCTTATGATATGCCAGCTCAGGGTTAGCTTGGGGTCACACGTAATCCTAGGTCCCATGTTTACTTTTGGGGGTAGCCTTAAAGCGTGACATAGCTTGGGATCACACGTAATCCTAGGTCCCATGTATACTTTCGGGGGTAGCTTTAGAGCGTGACTGTCACGACCCAAGGGTACCCCGTAGATGTAACATCGCTAACTTAACCCCGAAGGGGTCTCATACAAACCCTTAGCAAAATCATAACATAAGATACTATAAAGGTACGGGAAAATTGAAACTTTCTTTAGATCCAATCAATTGAAAGCATTTTCATAAGTAAGCGGGAGTCGTTACTAAATCTTTGTCTCAAACCATCTATTTAAACTCATGAATAAAAGTCTTGGCACGCAGCCCATATAAAGTTTAAAAGATAAGAAATGACATAAAAGGGAAACATGGGTTTGTCCTCGAAGCTATGAAGACTCACCAAATCTTAAAGTCTTCTTGCTTCTTAGAAATCTAGCCTCCAAAGCAACTCAATCTCCAACACCATACATTTGACTAGAATGTACGCAATATGCGTTAGTACAAAACGTACCAAGTATGAAAGCTAACGCAACATCATAAGAGCATCTCAACATAGTTAGTCAACATAAGGCATAACCATAAGATATAATAACATAGTCATAAAAAAATTGTCATAGTCATAGCATAATCTCCAATATAAGCATCATATAATGACAAGTCGACATAAGACATAACAAGTGAGCATATGAGATAATTCATGTTCATGGCATAATCCTTACTTATACTTTCATATTTTCATACTTCAACCTTTGGTCTTTCATATTACAATAGAAATACTTCACAAGCCACCTCAAAGTATACATGTGCAAGGCAAGGATAGCACCCCCTAATACCAACCAAGATAAGTACCTCTTTTTGGTCATTCTTGGGCATAGTCCACATTCATAGTCAAGACCTAGGTTTTCATCTCATAAGGGCACATATATTCCTAACTAACCTCAAGACACACTTGTGCAATCCATGAAAGGCATTCCGTACTACCCTTCACACCAAGCATAGCCTTGAAGTCATACTCACCATCCTTTGGTCTCATTATTAGCTAAACTCTCATAACTATGGGAATCTCTCACCTTTAGTCAACTATAGCAAGAATGGCAACTATGGCACAATCCTATCTCAACTCATCTCTTTAGTAACCCTAAGTCATACTTGTACAATGCAATCATAGCATCCAATAATACTAATCATGCTAAGTACCACTTTAGGGTCCTCTTACTATTGCTCCTTGGTTTAGAACCTAGTTCCTCTCTTTAACTTTAGAACACTATGAGGTACTTCTCTTAAGCACATCTAAGTTCATTATCAAGTTAAACCCTAAGAGATACTCCTTTTAGTATGTCTAAGTTCCTTACTCATATCGACCCTATGAGATACTACCTTAAGCATGTCTAAGCCCACTTACATCCTTGAACACTATGAGGTACTCCATTAAGTAAGTCTTAGTTCAATTATGCTTTAGAACACTATGAGATGCTTCTTTAAGCATGTCTTAGTTCATTGTATATGGAGATTGCTACTAGGAACCTTGACTCAACTCATGTGAAGGCTCCCATATCACGAGACCTAACTTTGGGAAAACCCACACTCTACTACGTAAGAGTTCCCCCCTTAACTTGAATAGTCCTCACATCAACTAGGTGTGGCTCTCCTTTCTTCTTGGATTCCGGGCCCTATCTTGTGTGACACTCCATCGCATTATCAATATCCACTTGGAGCCAAGCATACACCCCAAGGTTTACTTGTTAATCATTGCTTAACACTCATGTCTCATTGAAAAGATGTCCTTGACAATCCATCCATGTTCAAGTGATTCTATCACTTCATACATTCAAACATTCATAAGGTAGGTTAGGTGAGTATATTACTTTCACCATAATCCAACCTATTAGACTTCTATTCTCTTTTAGACTTTACTCTCAAAGCCGTTACATCAATAGTTGATCACATTATCTTCACCCTAAAGCCCTAGCTATCATGATCACCAACCTTACTCTCAAGGTTTCTTTCTTAATCTCTTCTTTATACCTAGATTTCAAGGTCTTTTCATCACATTCTTCATTACTAGCTGATTCTAGTCTTAATTGATCATAAAGGTTCAATTCTAGATTTACAAGTCAAGATCAATTATATTAAACAAGGTCTAGTTCAATTCATGGTTTTATGATCCTAACTTTGATCAACTACCACACATGACATTGATTTAGGAAGATTACTCATTAACCTTTAATTTCATCTCTAATGGCATAAACCTACAGAACATGTAACTCATCAAGTAAACTAAGGGTTAACCATATAATTCACATGATTTCATCATAATATCACAATAAAATGCTAAATTAACCAGAAATAAGTATTATTTAACCCTTTGGAATAATACTTAACTATACTCACACATTGGAAGTAACCCTAGCTTAGATTGGGGTTCTTCTTCACAAATTGGGGGAAATTATAAGGGACTCTATGGGTTGAAGAACCCATAGATGAAAAGCTAAACATACCTTAATCAATTACCTAGAAGAAGCCTTTAACAATGGTGCCTTTGTTCTTGACTTAGCTTCAAGCTCTACCTTTTTCTTCAATGGGGGCTTTCTAGAGAGAGAAATATTTGAGTGGAAATGATCTTGGGGTTTTGATTTGGGTCTTGTGTAAAGTGACTTAAAATTGGAGGCTAATGACTTAAAATTGGGAGCTAATGACTTAAAATAGCCTAAATAGGTGAATAAAACTCATATAAAACGACCCCATTTATTAACTAAATGTTTGGGAATTTACTATACTAACCCTCATAACTAAGGGAATCTCTCACGTTTAGTCGACTATAGCAAGGAAGGCAACTATGGCACAATCCTATCTCAAATCATCTCTTTAGTAACCCTAAGTCATACTTGTACAATGCAATAATAGAATCCCATAATACTAATCATGCTAAGTACCACTTTAGGGTCCTCTTACTATTGCTTCTTGGTTTGGAACCTAGTTCCTCTGTTTAACTTTAGAACACTATGAGGTAATTCTCTTAAGCATATCAAAGTCCATTATTAAGTTGAACCCTAAGAGATACTCCTTTTAGTATGTCTAAATTCCTTTCTCATGTAGACCCTATGAGATATACCGTAAGCATGTCTAAGTCACCTTACATCCTTGAACACTATGAGGTACTCCATTCAGTAAGTTTTAGTTCAATTATGCTTTAGAACATTATGAGATGCTTCTTTAAGTATATCTTAGTTCATTGGATATGGAGATTGCTACTAGGAACCTTGACTCAACTCATGTGAAGGCTCCCATCTCATGAGACCTACCTTTGGGAAAATGCACACTCTACTATGTAAGAGTTCTCCCATTAACTTGGATAGTCCTCACATCAACTAGGTTTGTCCCTCCTTTCTTCTTGGAGTTCAGACACTATCTTGTGTGACACTCCATCTCATTGTCAATATCCAGTTGGAGCCAAGCATACACACACCCCAAGGTTTACTTGTTAAGCCTTTCTTGACACTCATGTCTCATGGAAAGATGTCATTGACAATCCATCCATGTTCAAGTGATTCTATCACTTCATATTTCAATCATTCATAAGGTAGGTTAGGTGAGTATAGGCCTTTCACCATAATCTAGCCTATTAGAGTTCTATTCTCTTTTAGACTTTACTGTCAAAGCCTTTACATCAATAGTTGATCACATTATCTTCACCCTAAAGCCCTAGATATCATGATCACCAACCTTACTCTCAATGTTTCTTTCTTAATCTCTTCTTTACACCTAGATTTCAAGGTATTTAGATCACATCTTTCATTACTAGGTGATTCTAGTCTTAATTGATCATAAATGTTCAATTCTAGCTTGACAAGTCACGATCAATTATATTCAACAATGTATAGTTCAATTCATGGTTTTATGATCCTAACTTTGATCAACCACCACACATGACATTTATTTAGGAAGATTAGTAATGAACCTTCAATTTCTTCTCTAATGGCATATACCCACAAAACAAGTAACTCATCAAGTACACTAGGGTTAACCATATAATTCATATTATTTTATCATATATCAAAGTAAAATGCTAAATTAACCATAAATAAGTATTATCCAACCCTTTGGAAACATACCCAACTATACCCACACATTAAAAGTAACCGTACCTTAGATTGGGGTTCTTATTCACAAATTGAGGGAGATTCTATGGGACTCTATGGGTGGAAGAACCCAGAGATGAAAAGTTAAACATACATTAATCAATGCCATTGCACAATCCTTGAACAATAGTGCCTTTGTTCTTGACCTTAGCCTCAATCTCTAGCTGCTTCTTTAATAGGGGTTTTCTAGAGGGAGAAATATTTGAGTGGAGAGGATCCTGGGGTTTTAATTTGGGTCCTGTTTAAAGTGACTTAAAATTAGGAACTAATGACTTAAAATAGTCTAAATAGATGAATAAAACTCATATAAAACGACCCCATTAGTTAACTAAACGTTTGGGATTTTACTAAACTAACCCACACTAGGCAGCCCCTTGCCAGGGTCCACACCTAATTTCATGAGCCGTCAAGGGCACCACGACCCGTGGTGGTGCTCATGGTCCCTTAGCCAGTGGCTCCCTTCAACTTGGAAAACTTCCACAATTCAGCATGACCACGAGCCTTCCCACATGCCGTAGTCATGACCATTGGCCATGAAGTGGCTCGTGGTCCTTTGGACAATAGCTAAACTTCAAAGGTTGATCTCCCACAATGCTAAGGAGACTTCACAGACCGTGGTCAAGACCACTAGTCATGAAGGTGGTCGTGAACAAGGGTCCCTATATGGCTCTAAAACGTTTTGACTTACCTCCTCCTAAGTCACCTTCACGAGCCTTCCCACGATCTGTGGTCAAAAGCATGAGTCATGAAGTGGCTTGTGGAGGTAAGCCACATTGAGGCAGGCCTTAAGGATCTACTGCCTTGGTCTCATGAACCGCACCACTAGCCGTGGTGATGGTCGTGGACTTGAGGGAGTGTGCTTTCACAGTTGGGCAGCCTTGGCGTTGGCTTGGGCCTTACCCCCTTGGGCTTGGATCTTGCCCCTTGCCTTGGCCCTTACGAAGCCCTAGATGGCCTACTAGTTTACGGCGTGTAAGATGTGCCTTGACGTTCAATCACTACACCTCTCATTCAAGGTACGTAAACTCTCATCTACGACTCTTAATTCACATAATCAAACTTTAGAACCCTAGCTTGAGGCTCTAGTTTAGTCTACTAGTTTCCGGGGTGTTACAGTGACATGTGTATAGTCAAAAATCAAGTTGAAATTGGGAAAAGACATAGCGCTTGTACGTGGGTATGTGTGTATTAGATAAATATTGCTCATATTTGATTAATGGTTGGTCAATTCGGTAGATTAATTACATCCATGTGCGAAAACGTCTCATAAATTTGGGATTATGTGCTGATGATTGACGAAATTCGACATAGTGAGTATATGAGGTGTGAAGTAACCGAAAAATTTGCCCAAGTTTAAGTCCACGAAGGGCTTCACGGACCGTGAAGGGAGACACGGGCGTGAAACCACTGTGGTCCACACTTAGCAAAAAATAGAAACATTGGCTAAGTTCACGATCGCGCACACGGACCGTGGTTCACTCCACGGATGTTGAAGCCCTCTGTGAACCGTAACCAATGAAGTTCACTGTTGAACACTGGTACTGTCTCATGTTCACGAGGGACATCATAGATCGTGTTACCCTCCACGACCCGTGGTGACACCGTATAAAAAAACAAAAAAATTATTATTTATTTTTTTGTAGTTAAGTTAGTTTGTCATTTTGAATACGTGGCCTTTCCCTATGATAGACTAGGTGACGACATCTTTAAGGCAAGGCGTCATGTTGTATTTACACCAGGGAAGTCTGAGTACTCGTTAGTGTGTCATTTTACTTGGTTAGATCATTAATCAATTTTTTTTATTTCACAAGTACATGGGGCCTTGTAGAAAGATTGCACTGCCACAAACCTCACCACCTCTCTCACCAACTCAAAGTGAAAATGCGGCATAGTCTAGCAGTTTGGTAGTCCTTATTAATACCACAATTGAAGAGCACTCCCATCAAACCACTAGATCACAGATTGAGAGAGCTCTTCTTCATCATACTCCTTCCCACTTTAAAGAGGAAGGTAGTGGGTCCAGTAGTGGTGAGGAATCTGGTAGGGGTTCTGGGAGTAGTGATGAGTCCACAAATTGGACTCATTTAGGACTATATTTTAATAGAAATTGTGTCCTCAAATGTTTATTTTATCTCAATATCTGATGAAAACCTTTAAGTTTCAGGTATTTGAAGGAAAGCATGAACACTACTTTGCAAAAAGGAACAAAAATGCTGAAAAGAACAAGAAGATGAAGGCCCGAGGATCGCCGAGTTCACTTGGCGAATCGCCAAAGGGTCTCACTTAGCCTTTTATTCCAGTATGCTGAGCCCTGAAGGAAAGGATCAAGTTGGCATAAAAAGGGAGCAGTCGGCGCATCGTCGAGAAGGTATGCAAAACTACTATGTCGCCCAATGACCCAGACCATGACGATGCCAAAGGATGGTGCAAGAAGGCAATGAACTATTCCAAAAGGCGAATCGTCGAGTTGATCGATGATTCTGACTAATGTCACCAAGTGATCCCCCGCAACACAGATTTTTGAAAACTATAAATACTCATTTATAGGTATAGTTTAGCATCAGGTTTTAGCATAACATTTTTAGTATTAGCTTTAGAATAATATAATTTTAGTACTTTTATTTTACTCTCAAGTTTGTAAGGGTTTGAAGACTTTAAGAAAAAAAGGGTTTCATCTCTTTCATTTTGGAAGTGGGTCTCTTGGATTCTTCCTTCTTTGCTCAAATCAACACTTATTTCTCTATACCCATTTGATTTCAACATCATTGAAGGTATAAATTTCTATTTCTTGATGTGTGGCTAAAAACCCCCATTTTTGGGGTATGATTTAGCAAATATGTGTTGATATTATTGTTAGGTCTTTCTTGCTGATAGGTAAGATGTGCTTTAATGGTGATTTCACCTAGTAGTTGTGGTTTAATTTACTGGGTTTGTAGTTGCAAATAAAAAGCCACCCATGTGTTTTCGGCTTGCCCGAGAGGGAGGTAGAGAAACCAAGACCACTAGACTGATGGCCTAATTAAGGAGTGGGTCGACATGAGGTTCAGCCCGAGAGGGTGAGACCTAGTCTCATATCCTAACACTCAGCTCGAGAGAGTGAGTGGGGTAAGGCGTATGATGGTCTTCATGCGGAAAATGGGTGTCCGAGAGGAACACATTTGAAACGGGGTAAGTTGCCCAAGAGGGAACTTATATCCATCTAAAGCTTAGCCTAGTCACTATAATCTTACAAATTTCCTATCGTAAGCATGTAACCAACTATTTATCTTAACTTGTATTGCGGTCACACCCCAAGAACTCTTCTCCATACTTGATTTTCTTGTTATTTTTGTTGTTTTTACTTACTAGTGACAAAAAGCCCATTTATATTTGACACTTTTATGTCCCCTCTTTGATTTACAATATTTTTAATCATTAATGTCTTTAGCTACGATTAGTTAGAACTAAATTTTATATTTCTATTAATTCTCAAAACCACTCTCTTGGGACACGACCCCAACCCTTGGTTGGGTTACTATACTATTGCACGATTCGTAGACACTTATACTGGAAGTTGTGTTGTTGATTACGCAATAATAAAACATCAAAATGGCGCCGCTGCCGGGGAGTGGTGTTACATGAGAATTTGTAGTTAAGTAGAATTTTTTATTCTTCCTAGTTTTAGTTTTACTAATCTAAATTGTAGTTTTGTTTTTCCAGTTTGAATATCAGTGCAGGAACTAAGGATGGAAAATCATTATGGATATCACACGAATCATCACCTTCTGAAACTATTGAACCTTAGGGATAACCTCCTGACATTTAATAGGTAGGGGATGAAACAATTCAGGAAATATGGCTGAAGTTTTAATCGGTGCTGTAACCATGCCCATCTTATAGGATGACAGACAAGGGGCTACTGTAGTGCTTCTATAGGGGTCATGGACCCGAGAATAGAGGTATAGTTGATCAACTTTGCAAGGGCAGTATGCTATACCAACCCTATGAAATTGTAGCAAAACTCCTCGGTGGCATGGTAGAAGCCAACAAAGAAGCAAAAATGAAGCAGGAGTGGGACACACTAGTCACCCAGTTGGATGTTTTATCCACCCGAGTCATGGAATTAGAAGTACAAGTCATGGGAAAAGAAAAGAAATCTTCCCTTCGAGAGTTTAAACATGGGAAGAATCAGAGAGGTGTGCAGGATGATAAAGCTCTGTCACTCATTCAACAAAAAACTAAGGCACATGAGAAGATGTTGAATGAAATGAAGCAGAACATCGAAATGCTAAATGAAGCATCAGCCTCTCACTCCATGACTATTCAGCTGCAGGATGCTCAAATTGGCCATTTGATATCAGGTCATTACCCATCATTCACTGAGAACACGTCTGACTACAACATGGGTGACTCCGAAAATGAAGCATAGTCTTTGATTCGCGTCGTGTCGCGACGTTAACTAAGGGGCTGTTTGGTAGGTAACCCAAAACCCATTTATATTTTATATTTACGTATTGATAAAATAATGATGTGTTGTGGTATAGGTTGAAATGTGAGAAGTACTTGAAAAGTGCAAGGTGACAAGCAACAAATCCAATTGGAGAGTAAGCGGAGAAGTCAGAGAACTCGACCCTAACCGCCGTTTGACTCCAATCATCTGCAAAAGTAAAGCCTGTAAACCTCGTTGAGCATCTGAATATATTGGTGCATCGCCGACTCTGTTGGCGATCTCGTTGGCGACCATCGTTTGAACTCCTAGATTTACTGAAAAGTTCTATAAAACTTGGCAAAAGTGATTGCTCAGTGACACACCAACTTATCCAGTGATTAAGACTGATATCACCGAGTAGGAAGGAATTGGACGGCAATCGAGTGAAGCTAAAACAAGGCAGGTGTGAAGCATTCAAGAAAGTGGGTTGAAAATAGGCGTGTTGGGTTGTCCAGCGACGATGCGTGGAGCCTGCTGAATCACTCAACGATTTGCTTAACGTCCCCACCTTGCCTTCTTTTTAATTCTAAAATTTTGGAAGGTCTACGCCCAAATTCGCAGAAGAACTATGCTGCCCTGACAGATGGAGAAACCGCACAGCCAGGACTACTTCTTTCCCTCCCTCTCTGTCTTTATTTATTTTTCCTTTTGGATTATGTGTTAATTGTATTTGAGGACAAATTGCTTTTATTTGTGGTGGGGTGAGGCTCACCCTTTGTGTGCTATTGATGTTTGTGTTTTGTGTATGTTTGGGTTGTTCTGTTTTTAAATTGTGTTATATATTGCCTTTCGTTGATGTTTGAGCTCATGGCTCCTCTTTTTTATTTTAATTGATGCAAATTTTGATCCTTCCTAAAAAAATTGTTTTTCGAAAATTTGTACCATCACTTGTGTTGAAAGTGGCTATTCTTTCGCAAAATTTATGTCTCGGTTCCGATCAATACTGAAAACTTGAATAGTGCTCTCAATTGAACAAACCTGAATGTGCGTCTACGACGAGACCAAACGGAGTTGCATAGACTATATGTGAACTCTTTGTATCTTGTTGTGATTAGCCATTTATCGAATTGATTCTCTTGTAATGACCGGTGCATAGTGGCGAAAGTGTGTAGTCTTGTTTAACTTTAGTATCGATGCCTTGTGTGATTAGCTTACTTTGAACTATGCATGAATAAACCTAAAATTTGCCCCGTTAGTCTGATTGATTTAGAAAGGTGTACTCTTTAGATGATTTTAGGCAACTTTAAAGAGTGTGAGCCAAATTTGGCATATACCTCCTTTGTGGCCTACCCGTGAGCCTGTGAAACTCTTTTGAACACCCCTTGAGCCTTACCTTTCTTTGGAAGAAACTTGATTAACCCTAGACCTTACTTGACCCACTACCTATAATCCTCCTGATTTGTGGTTTAATGAATAGCCAACTTAGACCAAAAGCCTAAGTTGGCGGTGTAGTGGAAAGGAAACAGAGAAGTCCAGAAGTGCAAGAAAAAGTCTCTCACGAGGATGAAGAAGTCACTGAGCCTAAATGACCATACCTTTGCACTCAACCCCATTACAAGCCTTGAAAAGATTTTTTTTATCTTCAGTAAGCCTAACCGAAAGTCGATTCGAAAATAAGGGCAAACCTATGGGTGAAATCATGCATTGTGTTCCCCTTTTTCAGTGTGAGCATTGCATCTGATTCCTGATCTTAAATTGATTAGCCTCTGTGTGTGAATATGGAATTATTCTTTGTGTGAGGGCATTTAGATACTTTCGTTGAGCTTGAACTTACATTAGTAGAAAGTATTGTGAACATGAGAATATTTGGTAATGGTGTGTCACAACTTGAATCTTTCAGTACACAATTGTTTCTTTGCATAAGTAGTTTGAAGTATTGTTGTGTGCATTCATGATTGAGTCTTGTGTAGCACTATTTGAGACACCCGTTTTGGACAACTGAACTTTAGTTTGCTTGAGAACAAGCAAAAGTTTAAGTTGGGGGTGTTGATGAGTCCACAAATTGGACTCCTTTAGGGATATATTTTAATAGAAATTGTGTCCTCAAATGCTTTTTTGATCTCAATATCTGATGAAAACCTTTATGTTTCAGGTATTTGAAGTTTGAAGGAAAAAATGAACACTACTTCGCAAAAAGGAACAAAAGGCTGAAAAGAACAAGAAAGTGAAGGCCTGAGGATCGCTGAGTTAACATGGTGAATCGCCAAAGGGTCTAACTTTGCCTTTTGTTCTAGTGTGCTAAGCCCTGAAGGAAAGGATCAAGTTGGCGGAAAAAGGGAGCTGTCGGCGCATCGTCGAGAAGGTTCGCGAAGCAGTACTATGTCACCTAATGACCAAGAGCATGACGATGCCGAAGGATCGTGCAAGACGGAGATGAACTACACAAAAAGGTGAATCGCCGAGTTGATCGATGATTCTGACTAATGTCACCGAGTGATCCGCCGCAACACATTAGGTTTGAATTAATTAGGTTTAATTTTTGTTTTATCTCTTCATTACTGGAACGATCGAATAATTTCCTATTATTATAAACTTTTGGTTTTAGCGATTAACATTGGATCGAGACTCGATGTTTGATTTGGGTTTTGAATATCAAGTGTTCTATCAATTTGCAAATCTTCGTAAGTGATTTCTCTTAATTGTTTCAATACTGATTTTTGCTTATTCAATTGAAAGAATGAGTTTCTAAGCACCAAAACTACGGTTGTGGGGATCATGCCAAAAATCTAAGTGTAGGTTCATAAACCGAGTTGAATGTGGTTGTTATTCGCTAAACATAATTAGACTTTTATTATTCATTCTTTCTAATGAGCGCACGCATTAGAACTTGCATGTATCTATCAATTGTTCGAGAGAAAATTGATAGTTAGGAAAAAGTCAAATTAATCTGTTGGTTTGGAGTGAAGTTCAAGTTCAAGAGAAGAGAACTTTTACACCAAAATATGAGAGGGTGAAACATGATAACACTCTAAGAATGAGAGGATTCGAGTAGAAGTTATCTAACAAGACTGAGAGGTGATAGATACATTTAGCTCGCTTATAATTTGCAAAGAATCAATCACCTGAGACTTTTTCACGAACCAACACTAGATGCAATGTCATGGGGAACACAACTCTGGTTTCATTCATTTATCATCATAACATTAAAGGTAAAACTCTACTACTTGTGAAAATATGGATATTATAATAACATTGGTTACTTGAACCTTACAACCAAACCTATTTTACATTTCATAATTACGTTCTTTAGGAAATAATAACAATAACGCGACAGTGAAACAATTTTGGTAAAGAAATGCTTTGTGGTATCGACCTCAACTCATGTTGAGTTCTATAAATATACTTCGGTCGTTTACACTTCTTAATTGAAGTGTAAGTTTTGACGTATAATTCCTTATGACATAGTTCTATTGCACAATTCAGATTATGAAAGAAGGGAAACCTTTCTTAAATGTTTGTATTCCCTTATTTATAGAAGTGGAGCCCTCAAAACCATAAATAAGATCCTATATACACACCTACATAGACACCCTAAGATACTGGAATTCTGTTCTCTAATACCCAATTTGTCATGCCTTGAGCCTATAC
This sequence comes from Solanum piurae, assembly GCA_029582685.1. NCBI lineage: Eukaryota > Viridiplantae > Streptophyta > Magnoliopsida > Solanales > Solanaceae > Solanum > Solanum piurae. The sequence continues at coordinate 17,834 of JAJOOO010002553.1, forward strand.
CCTTGACGTGTCCAACACTCAAGAACCATTGATGGTCCCCAAACAAAACTTTGTGTGGCTCATTACTTAGAGGAAGACTTACTAAAGTGATAAAAGACTTAGAAATGAATTTTTGAACAATTAAACTCAAAGTAAATACTCAACTCAAATTGACTTTAAAATAGTAAACCTTACAAGTATAACAGTTTGCAAAAAAACATCTCAAGGAAGAAAATATGTACTAAAAGACTCCACAAATCTATCTGTCTATAAAGCCTCTGATGTTTAAGATAGGTGTGGGGACAAGGCCCGCGACGCCTGAAAACAACTAAAATGAAAGTAAATGTGAAGTCCTTCGAAATACAAGGAGGCTCAACAAAAGCTAGCTGGAGTGTAGAGTGATCTGAACGAAGCGCCTATTGTTGATCATCTGTATCATAAAAGGATGCAGGTCGATTGAGAGCAACACATTTGAATGTATGAATATGTAATATAGCCGAAGCAAAAATAACTGAATGAAACGCTTGTAATATATAAAAGATAAACTCAACTGAATGTAAAGGATTAAAGAAATGAAATCATATGAACTTTACAAAAACACTTGATCGTCTTTGAAACTCAACATAATAAGTGATATACAAAAAATACACCTTAACTCTATTGGGAGATTGTTTAACCAACAACTATCACCATGAGCTACATGATGATAGAGCGTCTCACCTATGCTTCTACAACGTTAGTATACCTTTCCGGGGGATAGAACACCTCAACTAAATGGGATCCACTACGATATGCTCAAAAGTAGTAAGGAGTCATCTAAAAAGTATGATACTTTACCATATTTTCATACATGGTGTCACGCCCCGAGCCTACACCCTGGACATGGCCAGCACTCGAGAACAATTGTGGGTACCCAAGTGAACCCTTGGCCTGGCTCAAAACTCAGCAGAAGACTTTCTCAACAATATATGAACTCAAAAGTAAAGATTTAGTCATTCTCTGAAAATAAATAACTCATAAATGTATAGAACAATCAGCTGGCCAAAAGAAGGCAACTCAAGTCTTAAATATTAACAATAGAAATGGAAATGACTCCTCAAAACACTACTATCCATGAAGCCTCTAAATACTATGATAGACGACGGGACAAAACCCACGTCATCTCAACAAGACTGAAAAGTAAATGGGAACCCTCCGAAAGCAAGGGGCTCGCCAAAACAAACTTTGGAACTGCAAGTGGTATCAACGGATCACCTTTTGATTACCCTAATTACATGTATTTGCAACATGAAATGATCCAAGATAAATGGCGTCAGTACATTGAATCTACGATCATGTAAGGGTAACACTAAACATAACCTGCAAGCTTGAGATGATAATAAATAAATCATACTCTGCTCAACTCAAGAATACTCAACTAAAAAATACTCAACTCAATAGTACTCAACTCAATAATACTCAACTCAAAAGAAAGCAACGATAAATATGCAATTTATATAATGCTTTTAAAAGAGTAGATAATAACTCAATGTATTTTAAAATACAATAATAACTCTTTACTCTTATTTAGGAGATTCTCTAACCCACAACAATCACTATGATCTATGTGATGGTACAAAATATCGTCCATGCTACCAAAATTTTCTTCTACCTTGCCTGATTAAAGGACATCCTCAACTAAGTGGATCCACTAAGCTATGCTTAAAAGCAAAAAGGAATCATCCAAAAAGTATGACCCTTTACCCATGTTGGGATACATGATTTATGAGGACATTGAGTTGTCTAAATGCGTCCCCATATCGGTGTTCAATACTACTCCCAATAATATAACTCATGCTCATATGTTAAAAAAACATTCCACATCCTCAAACTTTAGATTATTACTCAAAATATTCTCTTAAAAGAGATAATACTCAAAACTCCTCATGAACTCATTTGGAAATCAAGGTTTCCCCTCATTTAAATGTAAACCATTTACACTAGAGAATACTTGGTTCCCTTATATTCATTTTTGAAAACATGAACTCAACTCTCCTCATCCACATACTCAAGTACTTAAGCCTTAAAACAAGTTTTAAAAGACTGTAAAAGACTTCACAAACTGACTCCAAGGACTCCCTCAAACTTTACTCTTAAGTCTATCTTGAATTTGAAATATGAATTCAAGAGTTATAATTCATGATATATAGGATCTCTTGATGATTAATGAAGGTTTAAATTGTTAGGATTAAAAAGAGAATGTAAGTTTGACTAAAACGAACAAGTACAGGACGAGAAGGAAGAAGAAAAGTGGCCTAACTCTTCGAGCGCAAGGGTCATTTCTGGCGCACTGCAAGCACCCTACTCTAGCCTTCCTAGTGCATTAGGGGCGTGCCGCCCCAGCCCTTTTCCAGAACATTCTGATGAATTTTTCTTCTCAATTTTTTGTTCTAATTCACCTAGAATCGATTATTTTCCTCAAAATTCCCTTAGATTCGTAAACCCAATAGAAGTAAACAAAAATCTACTCCAAATTCCTCAAGAACAACCTTCAAACGTAAGACTCTCACCTCAAGAACTCACAAAAACTCCATATTCAAGAATGAAGCAACAAAACCTCAAAGAAGTCAATCAAGAACTTAATATACTCAATCTCATGGATGAATTCAAAATTGGAAACCCATGATTAGCGTGAGGGTGAACAAATCCATCACTATGAAATCTTACATACTTCGAAAGAATCAAATTCTTGGCAAAGAATCCTCAAAACTCGATGAACGCTTGAAGGTTTCTTCTTTTTTCTCGTCTTGAACTTTTCCCTAACATTTCAATTTTTTTAGAATTCAATGACAACTGATTTTAATCAGCTTTGACCCCTAATTGGGTTAAAAACATGCTTAAGACCAATGGGGTAAGGAACAGACCAAATAAACCCATCCTTAAAATAGATGAATCACCTTAACTAGGTAGACTGCACTCAAATAGGCATATCTCCGTCATTTGAACTCGAAATTTAGCAAACTCGGATCTGTTGAAAAAAGGCCTCAAAGGTATTCAATTTGATACCTTATGGGCAACGTAAATCATACTTTACTGAAAGTTATGGTTGTTTGAAGTTGCGCCAAAACTCACAATTGAAGACTAACTTGCACAAATTCTCAATTTAGTTATTTCTAGTTTAAATCTTTCTAAATTTCTCCCTTTCTAAGACCGAGGTATTACAACATCTCCCCCCTGGGATCATTCATCCTCAAATGAGATTACTCTAAATAGAAATGAAGGTGGAAGCATTTAAACCAACTCAAACACCCAACATGCAAATTAATACAACTTAGCATTACTATTTAAAGAGTACCAAGAAAAAAGCTAGTACCTTCGTTTGGAGTTTCTCCAGAATCAAAGAGATGTTGGTATCTCTTCTTAATATCCTCCCCAGCCTCCCAAGTAGCTTCCTCAGCAAACTAATTCGTCCATAAGACCTTTACAGATGCTACATCCTTGGTTCTCAACTTGCGAAGCTGACTATCAAGAATCTTAACAAGTATCTCTTCATAAGATAGGTTGTCCTTAATACCAATGTTCTCTTTATGTATGATATACAAAGAATCGACCATAAACTTTCTCAACATAGATATGTAAAACACTGGATGGACTACCACTAACTCTAGCGGTAGTTCCAACTCATAAGCTACATTGCCGATTCTCTTGAATATCATGTAAGGACCAATATATCGGGGACTAAGCTGCTTCTTCTTACAAAATCTCATAACACCCTTCATGGGTTACACCTTCAAGTAAACCCAATCATTCACCTCAAACTCTAAGTCTCTTCTCCAAACATCCGTAAAGAATTTCTGACGATTCTATGTTGTTTTCAACCTTTCTTGAATGATCTTCACTTTCTTCGTAGTTTAATGAACCAAGTCTGGTCCTATCAACCCATCCTAACAAATTTCAAACCATCCAATAGGAGATCTATATCTTTGCCCATAAAGAGCCTCATAAGGATCCATCTAAATATAGAGTGATCATTATTGTTGTAAGTAAACGTTATGAGAGGTAAAGGAGCATCCCAATTACACTTGAAATAGATCAAAAAAGCCCTCAACATATCCTCTAAAGTCTGAATTGTGCGCTTTGCTTGACCATCATTCTTAGAATGGGAAGCAATACTCAAATTTACTTTCGAACCGAAACCTCCCTTAAAAGACTTCCAAAATTGTGCATCTTTATCTGAAATGATAGACACAGGAACTCCATGAAGTCGGACTATCTCTTGAATATATAATCTGGTATAATATTCTACTTAATAGGTAGTCAGTACCAGCAAAACATGAGCTGATTTAGTCATCCGATCTACAATCACCAATATCGAACCATGTTGCCTGTGAGACCGCGGGAAACAAGTAATGAAATCCATATTTATCATCTGCCACATCCATTCTGGAATATCTATATTCTTAGCCATACCACCATGCCTTTGGTGCTCTACCTTGACTTATTGGCAATTTGGGCACTTAGGAAGTAACTCTGCAATACTCATCTGCATACTACTCCACCAATAGACTTCTCTCAAGTCACAATATATCTTTGTAGAATCGAGATCTATTGAATATATGGAGCTATGAGCTTCCTCCATAATCCGCTCTTGGAGTTCATCAACCCTGGTAACATACAATCTACCTTGATATCTGAATACCCCATCTCACTCTTCTTCAAAATCCATCCCTTTCTGCTTGTGAATATTTGCCTTCAATTCAAGCAAAACGAGGTCTTGGTGTTGTTTCTCCTTCACTTCAAACTGTACTGATTATTCATCCCCATTCATCACCACCACTCCTCCTTCATTGGAATCCAACAACCAGTATCCCAATTGTGCAAGTCTGTGCACATCTTCTACCAATTCTTTGTTTCCTTCCTCAACATGGGCTGTACTACCCATAGATAACTGCTCAAAAGATGAGCAACAACATTAGCCTCACCTGGGTAATAGAGGATACTCATGTCATAATTCTAGAGTAACTCCAACCACTTCATATGTTTGAGATTAAGCTCTTTCGAACTAAATACATACTGAAGACTGTTGTGATCGGTAAACACATCTACATGAACACCATAGAGATAGTGACGCTATATCTTCAACGCAAATACTAGCGCTACCAACGCGATATCATAAGTCGAGTAATTCCTCTTATTAATCTTAAGCTGTCTGGAGGTATAAGCTATAAGTTTGCCATTCTGCATCAATAAACAATCAAGTCCAACTTTGGACGCATCACAATGCACAATAGAGCCTTGTGTACCCTCTAGTAGGGTCAACACTAGGGTAGTATTTAACGGGGTTTACAATTCCTGAAAGCTTTTCTCACAAGCATTAGATCATTGTAACTTAGTCGTCTTCTGAGTCAATTTTCTCAACAGAGACAAAATAAATGAAAACTCCTCGACAAATCGCTTATAATAACCAGACAATCCCAAGAACCTTTTTATATCAGTCAGAGATGATGGTCTAGGCCAGCTCTACACTGCCTCAAACTTTTGAATGTCAACTCGGATCCCTTCACCATAAATAATGTGTTCAAAGAATGCCAGAGACTCAAGACGAAACTCACAGTCTGAAAATTTAGCATAGAACTCTCTATCCTTGAGAGTTTGGTGAACTACTCTGAGATGATTAGCATGATCCTCATTATTAATTCCTTCAATAAATCAAAACATCATCAATAAATAATAGAACAAACATATCAAGGTAAGACTTAAACACTATGTTCATAAGGTATATGAATGTTGCAGGAGCATTAGTCAAACCAAATGACATAACAAGGATCTTATAATGACCATAATGGGTCCTAAATGTTGTCTTTGGGATGACACTTTCCCTTACTTTCAACTTACAAAATCCAGATTTAAGTTCTAACTTACGAAAGAAAGTGGCACCCTGAAGTTGATCAAAAAGATCATCAATTCTTACAAGAGGATACTTATTCTTGATAGTAACCTTGTTCAATTGTCGGTAATCAAGACGCATCCTAAGTGAACCATATTTCTTCCTCACAAATAAGACTGGATCACCATAAGGTGAGACACTAGGCCGAATAAAGCCCTTATAAGGGAGATCTTTCAACTGCTCTTTTAGCTCTTTCAACTCAGTTGGGGCCACTCTATAAGGTTAAATAGAGATATGTCGAGTATAAGGAAAAATATCTATACCGAAGTTTATTTCTCTCTAAGGAGGGACTCCGGGAAGATCATATGGAAAGACCTCAGGAGATTCAGTCACAACTGGAACTGAATGAATAGGTTGTGTCTCAACACTGGAGTCATTAACTCAGACTAAGTGATAGATGCACCCCTTGGGAACTAACTTTCTGCCATTAAGGTACGATATGAAACGACCCTTAGGCACTGTTGTACTACTCCTCCACTCTATAATAGTCTCATTAGGATACTTGAACTTAACTACTCGAGTTCTATACAACAGAGGCATAACAAGCATGAAGTCAGTCCATACCTATAATAACATCAAATTCTACCATGTTTAGCTCGTCTAAGTCAGCCATGGTGTCCTTGTGATTAACAGAGATGACACAATCACTATAAACTCTCTCAACTCCGACACACTCACCAAGAGGTATGGAAAAACAGAAGGGGTCAAGAAGTTGTTCGGGATGAATGTCAAACCTCATAGAAACATATGGAATCACAAAACAAAGACTCGCACCTGGATTATGTAATGCATATACATCAAAAGTAAAGAATTTCATCATACCAGTGACAACATCTTGTAATTTCTCCTGCTCCTAACGCTTAGTGATAGCATACATATGGTTTGCTCCTTTGCATATCCTTGAAGTAGATCCTCTAGGTGCAGCTTTGTCTGCCGGAGCCGCTGAAGAAGATTGGGCTTTATCTCTCCATTACAATTACCCTGCCTGTTCTTAGGGAACTCTCTCATGAAGTGAACAGTCTAATTACATTTGAAGTAACTAGTGGATCCATCACGACACAGTCCTGCGTGATTACTACCACACTTAGCACAAGTAGGAGTCTATTTACCTCTTTATGCCACACTCCCCTGAGATTGAGCAGGTGTAGGTATGAAGTTCTGAGAATTTTGGTTCTTGAAATCATCTCTATTCTTTGGTGCAGGTGCACTAGTAAATGATGGAGCAGGTCCATTTGGCCTTTGTTGAAAAGATGACCGGTTTGCATTTTTGGTCTTCTGCTGTCCGGAGTCATTACCTGTGGTCTTAGCCTTCTTGCTGCGGAACTCCTCTCTATCCCTAAGATTATTTTTCCAACCTGTTGCACATGGATCATCAATCTGGGTATGTCCATACCTCCTATCAACATAGCTACTTTAGCCTTTATACTCAACAAGGGAGATAACCCAAACACGAACAAGTTCATCCTGCTCCTCACGTCAGTAGCCATCTCCGGAGCATAACGAGACAGTTGAGTGAACTTGAGGCTATACTCATGCACACTCATGGATTCCTGATTCAAGTTCAGAAATTTTCTTACCGTTGTCTCCCTCAGTTGACTGGGAAAGAAATGTCCCATGAATGCCTCTTCGAACACAGCCCACACATAATTGGTGCCTCTTCATCTCTTCTCTTCTTCCATTGGTAGTACCAGACTCTAGAAACACCCATTAGTTGGTATGCAGCTAACTCCACACGCTCAACATCTGCAACATGTATTACCTCAAACACATTCTACAACTCTTCCACAAAGTTCTCTGGATCTCATTGACACTTCAACTTGTGAATTCTGATGGATTCGTCCTCAAAAACTAATGGATTTTGGATGTGAATTTTGAGTGATTCAGTGGAGCGCCTGTTGATTACCATGAATACCTGTATCTGCATCCTGAAAAGATGCAAGCTAAATGGCGTCAAAACATTAAATGTTTAAGCATGTAAGGGGAACACTGAACATAACCTACAAGATTGAACTGATAAAAAGGAAACCATACTCACCTAAACTTAACTCGACTCAACTCAAGAGTACTCAACTCAAGAATACTAAACTCAATAGTACTCAACTCAATAATGCTCAACTCAAAAGACAGAAACAATAAAGATACAATTTATATAAAGCTTTTAAAATAGTAGATAATAACTCAATGTATTTAAAAATACAATAATAACTCTTTACTCTTATTTGGTAGATTCTATAACCGACAACCATCATTATGAGCTACATGATGATACAACATCTCGCTCACACTGCCAGAACTGTCCAATACCTTACTAGAGTATAGGACATCCTCAACTAAGTGGAGCCATTAAGGTATGCTGAAAACAAATAAGAAATCATGTAAAAGGTATGACCTTTTACCCATGTTGGCATACACGGGTTATGAAGACTTTGAGTTGTCTAAACTCGTCCCCATATCGGTGCTCAATACTACTCCGAATAATATAACTAATGCCCATATGTTTAAAAACATTCCGCATCCTCAAACTTGATATTATTACTCAAAATATTCTCTTAAAAGAGATAATGCTCAAAAATCCCTCATGAACTCATTTGGAAATTAAGGTTTCATCTAGTTTAAATGTAAGACATTTACACTTCGGAATACTTAGTTCCCTTATATAAATTTTGAAAACATGAACTCAAATCTCCTCATATTCATGTACTCAAGCCTTAAAACAAGTTATAAAAGGTTGTAAAAGACTTCAAAAACTGACTCCAACTACTCCCTCAAACTTTACTCTTAACTCTATCTTGAATTTAAAATGTGAATTCAAGAGTTATGATTCATAATATATAGGATCTCTTGATGATTAATGAAGTTTTAAATAGTTAGGATTAATAAGAGAATGAAAGATTGACTCAAAATAAAATAAAAAGAACAAAGAATGAAGAAGAAAAGTGGCCTCGGCCGTAGGGGTGGCGTGCTGCACCAGACCTCCAATTACTGGGGGTCATTTCTAGTGCACTGCAGGTGTCCTACACCATCCCTCCAAGCACATCGGGGGCTCACCGCCTTAGCCCTTTTCCAGAACATTTCTGACAAATTTTTCTTCTCGATTTTTCGTCCTAATTCACCTAAAATCGATTGTTTTCCTCAAAATTCACTTAGATTCATAAACCCAAAACAAATAAACAAACACATACTCAAAATTCCTCAAAAACAACCCTCACACTTAAGACTCTCACCTCAAGTACTCATGAAAACGTCATATTAAAGAATGAAGCAACAAAACCTCAATGAACTCAATCAAGAACTCAATATACTCAATATCATGGATGAAGTCGAAATTGGAAAATCTTGATTGACGTGAGGGTGAACAAACCCATCCCTATAAAATCTTACATACCTCGAAAGAATCAAGTTCTTGGCGAAGAATCCTCGAAACTCGATGAACGCTTGAATATTTCTCCCTTTTTCTCCTCTAGAACTTTTCCCTAACCTTTCAAACATTTAAGACTTGAGTGAAAAATGATTTTAATCAACTTTGACCCCTAATTGGGTCAAAAACACGCTTAAGATTAATGTGGTAAGGAAATGAAAAAAATACCCCTCCTTTAAATTGATGAATTTTCTTAACTAGACAGACTGCATTCAAACGGGCATATCTCCTTCATCTGAACTTGGAATTTAGAAAACTCAGCGGTGTTGGAAAGAGGACTCAAGGAACTTTCATTTGATAACTTATCGGTCACTTAACTCATCAACAAAGTTATGGTCGTCTGAAGTAAACCCAAAACTCACAATTTAAGACTAAGTTGCACAAATTCTAAATATAGCTTTTTCTAGTTTAGTTCTTTCAAAATTTAGCTCTTGAGTTGTCTGAAATAATCTCCATATCAGTGCTCAATACTACTCCCAATAATATTAATACTCATGTTCAAATATATAAAATATACTCTTTCTCTAATTTTAGATAATTGCTCAAACTATCCTCTTAAAAGAGGTAACAACTTTGAAATATCTCTAAATTCATAAACTTGTTCAGAAATGAAATTTTCTCTTTTCTAAAAATAATACAGTCTTTGTTCATGTTAAAATGAAACATTTGGTAAACACTTAGTTCTCTTATACTCTTTCTCAAACTCTTCTTTACCACCTCAAAACTCAGTTAAATCACAATTGTTGGCTTTAAAAGAATCTCAAAATTTATAACTAAAAATAGGGTTCATGATGATATATTGACATGATCGAATCAACTCAAGGATATCAATAACAATATAGAAAAATGAATACTCATAACTCAAGAACTCAGAACGCGATGATAATACTTATCCTAATAATACTCAATTCATAGGGTTCATACTGAAATATAGATATGAACTAATAAACTCAAGAATCTCAATGCATAACATATCGCAATTCAATAATTAGGAAAAGAATTTCAAAAAGAATAAGAACTCAAGAACTCAAAACCAACTCAATAAAGGCTCTTAAACTTTGCTCTTAAACTCACTTTAGTTTTGAACATGCATCAAGACATGTGATTAGGATATGTAGGAATTCTCAAATATAAACGGATCCAATAGGATCTAATATAGGGAAGGGAAATGTAGCTACAACTCAAAGGAACACGTACCTTATTAAACAAGGAAAGATTGGCCCAAAGCTCCTTGGCGTACTGCTGGTGAATTGCCCAAGGGCCTGAACTTTAGAAGTTAGGCCTTGGTGTACTATTGGTACATTGTGCCAGGCCCCAAACTACTGCAGTTCAGCCTTTGCGCTATCATGGCGTGCTGTCACAGGCCATTCCAAAGAACCCGATGAATTTTCAACTTTAAATTAGGACCCCAACTTAGTTTAGAATTGGTAAATTTCTCCTAAACTTTTCTTGATTCTCAAGCCAAACAGTATTACATGAAAACTTTCATACAATCTCTTTAACAACATATTATCTACCAAAGGTTCATAACTCAAAAGAATCAAAACCTCCATTGTTAAAGATTTGAACTAAAAACCAAGAACTACAAATGAATCCTTTAGATATAATGATTTATTGACTAAATTGAGATGTAGGGCATGCGGATGAATAATTCCAACACTGTGAGAAGCCTAACATACCTGGGAAGAACAATGTTCTTGATGAAAATCAACAAATCTTGAAGAACACTTGAAAACCTACCTTTCCTCCTCTTGTAACCTCGCTCAAATTACTCTAAGTGGTTAGAAACATGAACAAATGGTTTAGCATCTGATCAAGGCCTTAATTGGGGGAGGAAAAACCTGGCTAGGCTTAGAAGAAAAAAGAAAAGACCAAACTATCCTTCTAAAAATGAATGAGGTGCCTTAAATATAGAGGCTTCACTTAAATAGGCATAATTTTTTACTACGAGCTAGAAATTTAGAAAACTTGGTGGCGTTGGAAAGAGGACTCAAAGGCCTTCGAATTGATAAGTCATAGGCCACCTAAATCTTTATGTGCTAAAAGATATGATCATTTGAAGTAGACCAAAAATGAAAAACATTTGATAGGTGCCTTGTACAAATCTCTATTTAGCTCTTTTCAAAGTCTGAGGTGTTACATCTAGTGCCCTTAACACCTAAGAAAATTAGAATCACTCGGTTCAATTTTGTTCACAAATGGAGAATTGTTTGAGTCTTAACTTAGAAATTTTCATGATATTACAAAACATAACACAAGTTAACATGATACATATATTTAAGGACTTGATGATGCTGTAGCCCCAAGATACAAATCCAAAACAAACAATACATGATATTAATTATGGATTATGATAAATATGGTACAAGAGTCAGACGCTTGTAGTACGATCATTTTAGTACGATCAATGTCAATAAGATTCTCTCTGTGAGTACGCTAAGATCCTATGATGGGGTGCTCATGATAAAGGTCAAGCTGATGAGAGTGGACCAAAGAGAATGTCCGACATTGTAATGACCATTAAGGTCATTTTTGTAAATTTTCATAAAATTACCATTTTTCCTCTTCCAATAGTTGCCTCAAGTCATGTTTGATTAGTTTATGAAGTTGGTTTTTTAAATTGATTGAAAAGTTGTAGATTTTGGATGTTTTGAGTTTTGGAAGGTTCAAAGTTGTTAAAAGTTAGTTTCTGTAACAACAGGAGTTTCAAGTCTCAAAAAGAAATTATGTTTTCTTCCATTTGATTAGAAATGTGAAATTTAGTTTATGAGTGATGCCATCTTATGTGTGGAGTTGTTTCGTGAATTTGAGGCCTTGAGTTGAAAGTTAAAGTGAATTTAGACCTTGAGTTAACTTTAGTCAACATTCATAGTATGGATGCCCGGATCATAGTTCCGACAATTTCATTTGATTCAGGGGATGATTTTAGGACTAGGTTAAGTCTTGGTTGAATTTTCATAGGTCCCTGAGGGTAGTTTGGTATTTTTGAGCTTTAAGTTAATTAATTATTACTTTCATGGGTTACGGATCAAGGAGACCTTGGATCTATATTGTAATGACCAAAAGGTTATTGCTAGAAACTTTCATAAAATTACAATTTTACCTCTCTTGTTAAGGCCCCCTAGACATTTCTTATTGGATTTTGATTTTTTTTTTGAACTTTGAGTTAAAAGTTATGAATCATGGAAGTTTTTGAATTCAAAGGCTAAAAGTTGTTAAAAAGTGGTTTTCGATGTCTTTTAATGTTTCTTATCTACAAATGAAATTTCATTGATTAAATTAGTCTCGGAATGTGGAAATTGGTCTAAGAGATTTGTATGTTTCATATTCAAAATCTTTTCATGGATTTAAGGTCCTAAGTTGGAAATTTGTAAAATTTTAGCCTTTGAGTTGACTTCAGTCAATATTCGAAGTTCAAATGCTCGGATAGGATTTTAGATAGTTTCTTTGAATTCGAGGGATGTTTTTTGCTGTAGAGGATGTCTTGGTTGAATTTTCTGAGTTCCCAGGCTGGTTTTTATCCGTTTTACGCATTTTGATTTTTTTCCTTGACTTTCACGAGACTTTGATGAAGGAGACGTCAGATTCGTATTTTGACGGGCCTGTTTTAGACTTTTTTGGCATTATGATTAGTTTCTTATGATTTTCATGAGATTCTGATGAAAGAGACCTCAAATTCATGTTTCCACAGTTTCGTTGTGTCAAAAAAGTCTAGTATGAGATTCTGAATGAATCTTGGGGGTCGTATTGATGAATTGAGAGTTGGCTGATTTTCTAATGTTTGGTATGCCTCGCGTTCGCAAAGGGTTCCTCACTTTGGTAAGGATTACATTAGCGAGACCCTGGTCGCTCTCGCGAGAGGGTTAGGAGATTTGGCCCTCTCTTTCGCAACTTTTGTGTAAGCGAGAGCTATCTCATGAAAGCGAAGGGTTTAGCTTCTGTGGAGTTCGCTTAAGCAAACGTAGTTTCATGAAAGCGACTTCAGAGGATGGGTTTTGACCTGCCATTTTGGGGTTTTACATCATTTTCCCCCATTTTAAGTTTTGAAAATTCCTTAGAGGCTATTAAAGAGATGTTTTCTTGGTGAATCAATTGGGTAAGTTTTTATAACCCTGAAACATCAATTCTGTTTTATAAATTGTGTATTTTAACATAAAAAATTGGGATATTAATTGGCCAAGTGAAAGGTTTTTTAACAACTTGAGTTCTTAAGTGAAATGATTATTGTGAACTCATTTTATCTCATTGTTTGAAATGATTTTCACGAATTAGTTTCAAATGCCTTGGGTAATATTTTCAAGTAAAGATATTTGGATTTGGACCTCATATTCAAATTTGGAATTTTCATTTGATTTGACCTATTTTTTCAAAGTTTATGATATGGGTGTTGTTATTTCTTGAATCTTATTGTGATTACTTATTGAATTAGACTGTGTGGATTTATACATTCCTCGAAAAGGAAAGACTCAAGTCTTGGAGTGACCTTCGATTGAATAGAGGCAAGTGAACTTCTAAACCTTGCAAAACTTGTAGAATCGTGTATTTCCTTCATTATGTGTGTTTGGGAGTAATGAGAATGAGGTTATTAGTTCAATTACTACACTTGATTGATCTTTATAAAGAAAAGAGGGATTGAACGAAAAAGGCAACGTGTTGATAGTTTTGTTTTTTATTTTCCTTTTTGTTGACCCTAATTTGCTAATTGATGAAATTCTTTGATGGAATTATTATGGACTTCAATTGCTTAAGTTTAATTTTTCTTCATTATGGTGTGAAATTGCATTGATTTTTGTGCACCGTGATGACGCATGCTATATTGTGTTGATGGAAAATGATTATGTCAAGTGTTTTTATATTAAGGATAATGGTAATAGTTTCGTCCAGTGATATTTTGTGTATGGGAAATTATTTCGATAAGTCATATTGCAAACAATCGAAGAGAAATGATCCGGTTAGTGATATTGTGCCAATGGAAAATGATTCCAGCAAGTGACATTATATAAAGTCGGAGGGAAATGATTCCGGCTAGTGTCATTGTGTAAATGTGAAATGGTTTCCTCAAGTGTTTGACTATTGCGATTGATCTACTTGATACTTATGATTGATCTACTTGATACTTGTGATTGATATTCTTGGTACTTGTGATTGTCATAATTGATACTTGTTGATAATTTGATTGTGACTGTTGGGCTACGATTCTTAAACCTTGTGAGTTGTACATTGTAAACTGTTAGGTTGGAGTAATTTTTATGCAAGTTGTAGTTTTGACGGTTCGATTGGATTTAAAGGAGTACTCGTATTCTAGCTTAGTTTTATATTTTTATGGTTTTGTTGCTGAGTACCATGTTGTTTGGTACTCACTCCTTTCTTCTACACCTTTGTAGGTTTCGAGCCTGAAATCTTGTGATTATTCTAGTGACTTGACTAAATTGTGTATCTTGAGAAATGTGAAGTTTTTCGTTGTTCATAAATGTTGATAATATTGTTATGTTCGATATATGCATGTGATTATAATGTTGTAATAACTTATGTATGTTGCACTTAGTGATCTTACTAGTACACTGGGTTGTGTACTGATACTGCACTTGCTCTTATATTTGTTGAGTACATGGCATATTGAAGTGGCTATTGACAGACATCGCTTAGGAGATCAGTAATCGTTCGAATTCAAGGGTGACCCAATTCTTCCGGGCTGCTATGGGTTCTCTTTCGTCTATGTCCACCACTTTCGGACTTAGACTTTTGTTCTAATTAGTATATTACTTCATTAAATTTGGGTTGCATCCCTTCTTGTTAGATTTGTTGAACTTTAGATGTTTTGGTACATTGACTTTCAAGTTCTAGGTTATGTCATCCGCACTGTTTAGTTGTTAGATCTTTTGTTGAAGTTTATGGAAACTTCAGTTATTAGCTATTTTTTTATGTTTTCATATACTCCAATACCTTAGTTTTTAGATTAGTTACTTGGTTGGGGTTGTAGTAGTGGTTCTCCCACCGGAGTGTTAGTGTGGGTGTCAATCACGATGGTCTGGGTCGTGACATAGCTGGTGCTGGGACCTCCTCATAGGCCGACTAAGCAAGAAAAGCAAAAGTAATATGAAATGCTAGAATCTAAAGAACTACCAGAAACAGGAACGAGAAATCTAACAGGTATGTGTATGAGTGTACTAACACACAAAGAAAAGGATAATAACTAACTAAATCCGACTGGGATCCCATAAACCCGATGGGTACACTCGTGTGCAAGCTAAAAGTAAAACCCGGGCGGAGTCAGCCCGACAGGTACAATAAAAAGTTTAGAATGAACTAAGAGGATTCTATGAAGTTTCCAAGATTTCCACAACTTTTCACAAACTCGAACCGAATCAATCCATATGCCTAAAGCTCATGTAGAACTGATAGGGGTTAAGGACTTGAATAGAAATGAAGATGGAGGATCAAGGACTTGAAGGAGTAACCAAGGACTTTAACCAATGCTAAGGGTAATCGTGGACTTGAACCACATATAATTATGACAAAGAACTTTAACTGAGGTGAGAGTAGTTATGGACTTGACCCAAATTGTAAGAGGGGTGGACTTGAACTACGACTGCAAATGGCGGTGGACTTGAACCACAGCTGAAGAAAACCAGGACTTGAACCAAAGCTATAATACCAATGGGAGGAATTGAACCACGCCTGGTGGACTGAATTGGGGGACTTGAACCAGGAATAAAGGCTAATTAGCTAGAAATAGGATCAATGCAAACTAAGAATCACATGGAGTACCCCCGTAGGAGTGTCATCAATAAATCACTCCAGCCCAAACCATATTCAACCATAATTGACGAGGAGTTTCCACACCAAGAATCAGAGACACCAGAACAACCGGAAATAGGGGATTTACGAACATATGGTTCCAAGAGTAGTCTTACTACCTAGTTAAGGTCCAAATTATCAGACTCAGGTCTGCTACATTAGTCTACAAGGAACTAAGTTATCTAAAGCGACGTCGAGGAGATTACAAAGCGTAACGGCTCCAAAAGGACTCAAGTGTATGGAAATCAGTAGCCTAAGCCTAGATTAAGTCTAAACATGCTTCAACAATATTTGCGAATCACAAATAAGGCACACCACAAGGTGAGGATGATCAACAAATACAATTGTCATGCTTCAATAGCCCCGAATACCCGAAAATAAGTCTACGACATGGATTCTAGGAACTTAAAATGATTAACCACCAATTCAACTTCAAATTTATACAAATCAACATACAGTTATTTAATCATGTTCAGTATAAAGAGAAGGAAGTGGTAGCGTACTTGTAGGCCGACTGAGCGAGCTCCAAATCACGATGCCGGAGCTTTGCCCTTCCGTACAGCCTCAGAATGCTTCCACGCTATCAAAAATAGAATCATAAGGTCAATACTGCCTTTTTGACATTAAAATCACATTTTTTGGAGACGGACTCAAAATTGGGTCTATAATATGATCGTGGGACCCGTACCAAGAATCCTGAAATTGATTCTGTCATAAGGTTTATTTTACCTCCCTGAACTTGTGTGCCAAAATGGAAAAACAATTCGGGGCTCAGATGCATTTAAATCATCATTAAAGGTAAAAAAAATGAGAGAGGACAACAACTAAAACTCAAAAATTACCTCAAACGGAGGTCCCCTAACAGTCCACTAGCTCTCCAATACATAGCCACGCAGTATCGAGCAAACTAACCTTTGAATTACCAAAAATGAAACTAAATGAGAGAAAAATCATGTTTAAAAAATGAGGGATGAATGCTGATTTATTGCTTTAAATAATGGCAAATCTGGTTGCTAAAAGAACTTCTATTCGCTAAAAGGACATTTTCTGGTCGCTGAAAATCTGCACCAAATATCAGTTTTTTTTTCTATTTTATTCAAAGTGTCAGAATGGGCCCTCTAGACCCATTCGAGACCCGATAAAAATAAACCAGATACGATACCCCACTAAATTTGACATTCTGGACTCAATGGAGTTGTCAGATTTCTGTAAAAAGATTGTTATGATAGAAATATCTCCTCGGGACCCATTACTCCTAAAACTCAACTTTTTGGCTACACATCCAAAAATAAAAAGTAAGATATCAAGACTCAAACAAAAGGTCCTACTAGACCAAATTCAATATTTCAGACTAATGACGCTGACTGAATTCTCATACGACAACTAATTCTCTGAATGTTGACCTAAGCCAACTCTAGGCCTTTAAGTTTTCCAACATCCGTCTAAGTGCTGAAACTCACACTGGAAGCCTTAGGATCCGAATTAAAGGTACTTCTAGAACAAACTCAACGTTCTAGAGCTAACAACGCTTATTGAATTTCAATCCGAGCACGTTACCCAAGAATGTTGACCAAGGTCAAACTTACTTTAAAGCTTAAAATCTAAAATTCCTAATGGCTCAAACTTGCACCGAAAGTGTTGTGATTCAAACCTACCATTCTGAAGCTGATGGAACCGTCAGAATTCCATTCTGATGTTGTTTACCTGACATTTTAACTAAAGTCAACTATTGAAGTTTCAGAAGCTCCAAAACAGGGGAACAGACATATAACCCAAACGAACGACAGGTGACCGAACAATCAGATGTCAGCAAGTCATAAATGACTTGGAGTCACTATAGGAACGCTCTAAATGACGAAAAGAAGGCAATAAGGCAAAAAATACTTGGAGGGTCATTACAAGTTTTTACTATTTTTATAAATATATATGTATAATATTAAAAATATTAGTTAACTATTTTGAACTAATAAAAATGTAGAAAATTTAAATAGGTAGAACTAAAAATATTTAAGAGAATTCCAACTTATTCATAAAAACCAAAATTGGAAATAAAATCATTTACTTTTCGTAAAGATTTCATTTCCTTCTTAAAAAAAATAAAACTTACAGTAAATGTCATTTCTTTTTAATTTTTTGTTGTTTTCAAATCTTTTAAAATAAAATATTTAATATAGATCTAAAAGATATATTAAAGTAATAAAAAATGGTATAAAACTTTATGTTTGGTCAAAAATTAGGTGTTCACAGGATAACCTTCTTTGCGGGGGAAGATGAAAAGTTTTCAAGCAAAGAAGTGAACAATTGAGCCTGGTTTTTGGTCTGCCATTTATTCAAAAAAATATGAAAATAGATAAAGAAAATGAATATGACCAAGCCCTAGCTTTAGGCAAACTACATATCTCATGTTATAAAAGAATCAGGTCACGTGTAGTTCAAGAGGGTGCTGAGATGGAACACGGGTTGGAGACTCGAGTGATGTCCTGTCGAGATTCTGATATATGGTTCTTGTTATTACATCAAAAATGATAAAACTAAAAAGGAAGAATACAAAATCGTATCTGTTATAGATTTATTGGATATCTCCCTTCAAGTCTTCCTTTTGATCTTCAGTTAGCACATCGCCTTCTTCTGGTGGGTACCTTAATCTCAAAATTAGATCTTGAATTTAGGATTTAATCAAACTTTAACATGAAACTTGGATTGAGTTGTTGACACTCCTCAAAATGACACATTGTATAATATTATTAAATGTTTTCTCTTGATTAGAATGTTGTGAAGATGAATCTTGAGATTGTCACGACCCAGGGGAACACTGTAGATGTAACATGGTGTAGAAGACCCCGAGAGGCCCCATACAAGCCACTTAGCATTCATAACTTAAGAAATAAAATCAACAGATAAAGACAACATTTCTAGTCCAAAAGTTTTATAAAAGTAAAGCGGAAGTCTAGGCACTTGTCTCATTAGCCATCTAGTACAATAGAATGAAATTGGGCTTGGCGCATACATCATCCAAGATAAAGCAATGATCAAGCTAAACACATGCATCTTGAGAATTAGAAACCATAAGTAATGAAACCATGATCAATGTAGGTGAGCATTATCTTAAAACATACTTATGATACTTCTTTGAAGTAACCTTGGTTCATCATAACTTTGCTTAATTGTGGGAAGTAGCGCTAACCGATATATAAGACCATGCAAGCTATCAAGATGGAATACGTTGTCTCCCACACCGAAAATGGTTGTCCTACTTGCCAAACAAGGTCCATTAACTTGTAGCATAAGCTCTTTGAGAAGCCATTTCCTGTAGAGCATCGAGTAATGAATATGAGAGAGACCTTATAAAGTTAAACTCTATCGCACGACTTTAGAGTATTGAAATAAGTGGAGTTTCCTAATCATCTTGTAGCCTCTCTTTCATAAATGTGGCGCGCTTCACACTCATGAATAAGATTCTACTTGACGTGGATTATGAGATATCCTACTACCTTTCTTAACCTTGTACTATAATTACCAAGTTTGTCACGACCCACGGGTACACCCTAGATATAACATGGCATACAAGACCCCGAGAGGCCCCATACAATCCACTTAGCATGCATCACATATGATATAGTCAATGCTGCCTTTCTCCTCTTCAATATAGTCAATGCTGCTTCAACCTGTAATTCAGAAAAATCTACAGACATAATCACAAGTAAGGTCTTGTCTTAACCCAAAAACGCATACCTAAAGTGAGATGGTAATGTCTTTAGTTAAAACATGGGTGCTTCTTCAATTGAAGGCTTAGGTGCAGGACCCAAAACCCTACCAATGACTCCCAGTGATGCCTAAGGTTTGCGTAATCAAGACACAACTTCCAATTCAAGTGTCTACAATCGTACAATAATAATATAACCCAATCGAATGGGTTGGGGTTGAGTTCCAAGGGAGTGGTTTTGAGAATTAATAGAAAAATAAAATTTAGTTCTAATTAGTCATAGCTATATACATTATAGTATATAAATATACTAAATCTAAAAGGGGTGACACAAGCATCAATTCTCAATGGGGGTTTGTATTATGCTAATAACAAAAGTCAGTAAAAATATAAGAAAATGAGATAGAGAGACGAGATTCTTGGGATGTGATAGGGATACGGGATAGACTAAATTATCGGGTACATGCTTTTGATAGTAAATTGTTGAGTATTTGTGACTAGGCTAGACTATAGTGAGGGTAAATTCTCTCTCGAGCAACTTACCCCGAATCAACTCAGTTTCTCTCGAACACCGAGTTGCCGCATTAAGCACATCATCTGCCTTAGCCCATTCACTCTCTCGAGCTAAATGTGTGGGAGAAGGACTAGGATTCACTCTCTCCAGCTAAACCCATGTCGACCCAATACCACCAGCTATCAATTTAGTAGTCTTAGTTTTACGACCTCTCTCTCGAGCAAGCCAAAATCACTAAGATGAAATCGTAGTTTCAACTACAATTCCATTAAGTTCATACACAACTACTAAACGAAATCACATTTAAACAACAAATAAACCATCAATAAGCAAGACCCAACATATAATTTAACCCATATTCACAAAATCACACCCTAAGAATTGGGGTTTTAGCTAGACATGTAGAAGAGATAAAAATTTATACCAATATCAGTTTCCATCAACTGGGTATGAAGAATTAAGCCTTAAAACACGTCAAGAGTAAAGAATCTTTGAGACCCAAGTCCAATTTCTTGGAGATGAAACCCTTTGAATCTTCAAGGTCTAAGAAAAATGTCTCTCTACTTGAAACTTAGAAAAATAGAATGTTTTATCTGAAAATTGGCTGCTGAGATAACATTTAAACAAGTATTTATAGGTGTTAAAAAGTGTGCTACGAAGGGTCACTCCGTGCAATTAGTTGGGATCGCCGAAGCACTCGGTGATCCGCCCTTTGGTCTGCTTCATCGCCTTTCGCTCTTGCCTTTAGTATCTTCGCATTCTGAATCATTGGGGCGGCATAGTACTGCATCGCGGAACTGTTCGGCGACGCGTCGAATCCTCCTTTTCATTGCCGACTTGATCTTTTCTTTCAGGGCTCAGCACACTGGAACTTTCGGTGAGGTTCAGGTCATTCGGGAACTCGCCTAATGCATTAGGGGATCCTCAGGCCTTCTTTTCTTCGTCTTTTCAGCCGTTTTGTTCCTTTTTGCGAAGTAATGTCCATGCTTTGTCTCAAACTCTAAATACCTAAAACATAAGGTTTTACATCAGTTATTGAGACAAAATATGCATTTGAGGACACTAATTCAATTAAAATAACGCCCTAAATGAGTTCAAATTGTGGACTCATCAACACCTCCAACTTAAACTTTTGTTTGTCCTTAAGTAAACTAAAGTTCAGCAGTTCAAAAAGGGATGTATCGAACAATGCTACACAAGACTCAATCATGACTGTGCAGACAAGATTCAATTTACTCATGCGTAGATCAAATTTGCACTCAAAGTTTCAACTTGTGACACACAATTATCAAAGAATCTCAAGCTCACAATATTTGCTTCAAATGCAAGTTCAAGCTCAA
This sequence comes from Solanum piurae, assembly GCA_029582685.1. NCBI lineage: Eukaryota > Viridiplantae > Streptophyta > Magnoliopsida > Solanales > Solanaceae > Solanum > Solanum piurae. The sequence continues at coordinate 39,512 of JAJOOO010002553.1, forward strand.
CTAAACTGTTCAAATGCCCTCACGCAAAGAATGATTCCATATTGACACAAAGGTTTACAATTCAAAGCTTTGGAATCAAATGCAACGCTCACACTCACAAAGGTGAATATAATGCATGATTTCACCCATAGGTTTGCCCGTATTTTTCACTGAACACTTGCTTCAGCTCACTCAAGATCACAAAGGTCTTTCAAGGCTTGTAATGGGGTTGAGTGCAAATGTATGGTCATTTAGGCTCAGTGTCTATACTCCTCATGAAATAACGGTTGAACAACACTCCTTTTCATCTTCTTTCATCATTTTCTTTAGTGCTCACAAGTAGTCTCATTCTTTACTTCCCATGTATAGTTGGAAACCCCAATTTCTTTATACTTTCATAACTTTATTCCACAACTTTTTCATTCTTTTTCTTTTTCTTTGTTTTTTTAATATATGGAGGGGTTCCATTTTTCACAAAATCATGGATAGAAGGGACTTTCTTGCACTTCTTGATTTTCTTTTCTCTTCTCACCACACCCCTAACTTAGGTTTTTGGCCTAAGTTGGCTATTCAACTAACCACAACTTCATGAGGATTATGGGTGATGGATAAAGAAAGGTCATTGTTTTCATCAAGTTTTTTCCAAAGAAAGGTAAGGCTCAAGGGTTGTTCAAAAGCGGTTCACACTCTCACAAGGCAGGCCACAAAAGAGATATATGTAAAATTGGCTCACACTCTTTGAAGTTGCCTAAGATCATATCAAGAGATAACATCACTTAGTTGACCGGACCAACGGGGCAAATTCTAGGATCCATCATGCATATTTCACAGGTAAGCTCATCAAACTAGGCAGTGACACTATAAGTCAAACAAGACTCCACACTTTCGCTAGTGTGCAACGATAATCACAAGAGACTCGATTTGATAATAGGCTAGTCACAACGAGATGCAAAGAGTTCATATATTGTCTATGAAACTTCACTTGGCTTCATTGTAGTCGCACATTCATGTTTGTTCAATTATGAGCACTATTCATGTCATCGATAATGATCAAAACCGATACTCAAATTTGCAAGAAAACAGCCACATTCAAAACATATGAGAGGTGGATTTTTTTTCCGAAAGGCTCAAAATCATTTGCAATTTAAAGCAAAAGAGCTCAAACCTTCCACGAAAGGAGTGTCAACATAATTTAAGCACAAAAACCCAAATACATAAACAAAACACGATTCACGAATAGCATACAAAAAAGTGGGCCTCAGCCCACCACAAATAAAAATTAATCTGTCCTCAAATGCAAAAAAAAATCCCGAATGTAAATTAAAGAAAGAAAGAGAGGGAGGTAAAGAGGGGATCCTATCTAAGTGGTCACTCCATGTGTCTGGATATCGGTGCCCGGAGTGAACTCAGAAGGACCAGCTCAACTGGATCCAGCAACAGGTGCATTTACCAAGGAAGCCTGCACAACAATATCTATCATAATTGCTTCTGTCTAGGTCAGGTCTTCATATGCAGCTCCTTCAGTCTCCTCAATCATCTTTTCATCAGTCTCTGCCTCTGACTCATGATCGGTTGTCTGCTCCATTCTATCCCCATGTCCGGTGGTGGTCTGAGGCATCTCAGGAACATCGGGTATTGTTCCAAATACCATGGACATATCGGTGGACTTCATGTAGTCCACATCATTTCACAGCTCAACAATGGCAGCTTTTAAAGACGTCACCTCCTCTGTGGCCCCTTGGTTGCTCTCACACATCGCTATCCTGGCTGCTAGGGCATCAATGGTAGTACTCAGTGGTATCACATCATCAGCTAGGGCAGTCCAAATCATGCCCGGAATAGAGGCCTCTAGACTGGCAGCCTGACAATTTGTAGATTGGGCAAGCTGCCTTATCCGGAGTAGAGAAGCTTGGGTGAGTGGAGGCTGGGAAACAGCAACAACAACAGTAGTTCTGGGAGACAGTGCAGCAATAGAAGAACCTGGAGTATCAGCATGAGTAGTAGTGGAAATAGATATACCTGAAGGCTCAGGGGGTGGAGTAGACAAAGATGCCTTTGTAGGTGATGATTATGTGTCCACTGAATCCACCGAGGCAACTTTCTTCTTTTCTGCTTAATCTTTAAGGTACTCAGCTTCGATCCTCTGGATATAAGTAAAGGATGTGGGCATCACCTCTACATCCTTCTTGGTATCTCGAGGTATTCGAGCTCATTTGCACAGTTCCGTGATCAATACTGGGAATGAAAGTGAGGTCTTGCGCTGCCTTGCACACATGAGTATTGATATACCATGAGTTTATAGTATTTTTAATACATTTCACTTAAGAGTTGTGTGTGTCTAAGTCCTTTTTGTATTTGTTTTCATGTGTTTTTATCATGTTTTGCAGGAAAGATGTTTAGGTGCAGATATAAAGAGACAACTGAAAGAAGTGCAGAAAAGGGAATCTGTGGAGGTGATCTACGGACCGTAGGTCCATTGACGCTACGTAGATGGTGATCGTAGATTAGCAGGGCAAGGCATGGAAGGAGAATCAGGGAATCTAATTAAGTGTGGAACCACAGTGACCATTGACGGTCCATAGATAGATTTACGGACCGTACTGCTAAACTATAGAATGTGACTGCGAGGGTTCCAGTACCTGATTTTTGGAGAATTCCAAGTATGGAGCTACAGAGAGAGACCGACGGACCGTAGATTGATTCAGATAAGCTGATTTTTGGAAGTTGAAATATTTTCCAAGTCCTGGCTGACGGAAGGGACTCACGGACCGTAGATCCATAGATGGTGCGTGAGTCAGTCGCGTGGAATGAAGATGCGGTCCTGAACAAACTTTCCTTATTTTGTTTCCCTTTAAATTTAGGACTTGTTTTCTATAAATAGGGTATGTAAACCTCGTTTTTGGGGGTTAGACTTTATTACTTTAGTTCTACTTTGTGACTTTGGATTTTATTTTTCAAAAACCTAGCAATCTTGATTTCCTAAGTTGGTTTTGAAGGTTTTGGTTATGAAATTCAAGTTGAAATTCCGTGTTTGTTATTCTCAATTACGTAAGTTCATAATTCTTTCATCTAAAACAATGAACTGTGTTCATATGATTATGGGTAACAAAACTCCACAACTAGGGTTGTGGGAACCATGAGCGATTAACAAAGTATGAATAGTAAATAAGTAATTCTTGAATACTGTTTTGCATGCATTGATAATTCTTTCGTTAATAAGTCTTTTTAACTGTGCGCAACGTTAGAAGTTGCCTTGTTGCTTCTTGTTTGACCAAGGAGGTAATCAACAAGAAAAGAATTAGATAATTCTTTCGTTAATAAGTCTTTTTAATTGTGCGCAACGTTAGAAGTTGCCTTGTTGCTTCTTGCTGGACCAAGGAGGTAATCAACAAGAAAAGAATTATCAACATAGATTTAGGGTGTGTTTGGTATGTTTCTCATGTTTGGTTGGGTTAAATGTTTTGGAAAATGTTTTCCAAATCAACTTATTTTCCTCAAATTTAAGGAAAATGACTTCCCTTCAAAACTTATGGAAAACATTTTCCAAAACTCTCTTCTGAACCCACCCACCCACCCCCTACCAGCCCCTCCACCCCCAAAAAAATATGAAATTTATTTTTAAAAAATATTTTTAACTTCAAAATTTCTTTTTTTTCACCCCTACCTCGACCCCCCCAACCCACCCACCCCCTACCAGCCCCACATGCCCTAAAAAAAAAATTAAGTTTATTTTTAAAAAATATTTTCAATTTCAAAACTTCATTTTTCACCACTAACCTCGACCCCCCACCCAGCCCCCCAAAAAAAAAATTAAGTTTGTTTTTAAAAAATATTTTCAATTTCAAAATTTCATTTTTTCACCCCCTATCCAGCCCCCCTTCCCCACCACCCCCAAAAAATAATTTTAAGTTTGTTTTTCAAAAATATTTTCAATTTCAAAATTTCATTTTTTTCACCTCCTATCCAGCCCCTCTACCAGCACTCCCCCCACCCCAAAAAATATAATTTAAGTTTGTTTTTAAAAAATATTTTCAACTTCAAAATTTTATTTTTTTCACATCAATCCTCGATCCCCCACCCAACCCAACCCCCTACCAGTCCCCAACCCCCCAAAAAATTTAAGTTTGTTTTTAAAAAATATTTTCAACTTCAAAATTTTATTTTTTCACCCCAACCCTCGACCCCTCCCACCCACCCCTTATCAGCTCCCCACCTCACCCACCACCCTACCTGCCCCCACTCCCAAAAAAAATTGTAAGATTATTTTTTAAAAAAAATTTCAACTTCAAAATTTAAATTTTTCACCCCTACCCTTGACCCCCCCTCACCCACCCCCTACCCCCAAAAAAAATTTAAGTTTGTTTTTAAAAATTATTTTCTACTCTAGTAAAAATAAAAGATATTTCTTTAAAATATTTTTCATTCATAAATCAAACACTAAAAATCTTTTCTGGAAAATATTTTCTACTCACCAACCAAACATGAGAAAATAAGTCAAAAATCAACCTGTTTTCCAGGAAAATATTTTCTAGGAAAACATTTTCC
>JAJOOO010002554.1:0-28268 GCA_029582685.1 Solanum piurae
TATCCTTCTACAGGTTGATGGTTGTTTGGCTGGTCGGGCTTGTTGGTGGTTTTAAGATGCCTTTACCTTCCCCTTGCCCTATGAAGTTTGCATCTATGCCTGAGCACTTTGTTGAAGATGCCATGGAGCTGCTAATTTTTGCTTCTCGAATTCCCAGAGCTTTGGATGGTGTCTTGCTGGTAGGTTTAGTCATGATCTTTTTATGTCCATTCATATTCTTGTTCTTCATGTGTTACTTTTTTGTATGCAATCATCTTTTTGCATTGCTTGACAGGATGACTTCATGAATTTCATTATCATGTTCATGGCAAGTCCAGAATATATCAGAAACCCTTACCTTAGAGCAAAGATGGTTGAAGTCCTAAACTGTTGGATGCCCCGCAGAAGGTGATTCAAATATAATCATTTGTGATATTGCATTTTTCAAAATTACGTCTACTATTATTTGTGTCTGTGTGTGCTGGGAATCTAGTGCTGTCGCCTCTCTAAGTGAACTTTTTATACAGCGGCTCTTCTGCAACGTCTACTTTGTTTGAGGGGCATCAACTCTCTCTGGAGTACCTTGTGAAAAATCTTTTGAAGCTTTATGTTGACATTGAATTTACAGGCTCCCACACACAGGTAATACTTTTGTGCTTTATCAGATGATATGTGCTTGGAGAAGTGAAACTTTTCCTATTAAGTTCCCCCTGCTCAGGAAGTAGTGATATTTGATGCTAGTTTTTTTCCTTTCTGATCGTTGATGCTAGTTCTTTCTTTTTGCATAGCTTCATCAGTTATTTTTAAAGGCTCGCAAGGATCTTGAAACTTGAACGTACTTCTTTGTCCTGCTTGTGTTGTTCATTTTCAAGACTTCAGGTCACTGACCTTTCATTTCATCATTACCTTCTCAAAGTGGAGATTCTTCAGATCTGCTGGAGTGTCAAAATATATATACTTGTTCTCGAGGGTTGTCAGTAACATGTCAGAGCTTAAATTTTTGGTTAAAAGGATGCATAAATATTAATTAAGTAATAACTGGCAACATAATTAGTTCGGGGATGCACCATTTGATGATAGCGGAGCCAACAGCTAGCCATAATTGTGAATATTACAAACAGAAATATCCCTAGCTGAAGTAGTTCCTAAAGTGTCGTACACTGGAGGAACTGCCAAAAACCTTGGTTCAAACAATGCACTTCTTGCCAGCACATCAGCTACCCTTTTCTGTTCCCTGCATACGTTTCTGAGAACTGGTGCCCCCAGCTGCTGCATTAGTAACCTGCATCCAAAGATTATGTTATTATATGTTAAATGGCCATTAGTTATCATGGTAATAGCTTCTACTGAGTCCGTGTTGATCTCCAAAGGTTGGAGATTTTTCTCCCCTGCTATTTGTAGCCCATGGAAGATTGCTAGAAGTTCTGCCAGGTTGGTGGTAGTATGAGCGCAAGTCTTAGTGTAACCAATAATCCAATTCCCCCCTATAGTCTCTGTGAAGTAATCAATATTTTCCTCTCATAAAAGATGTTTCTCAAAGAACAACTAGTGTGACATTTTAGGAAGAGTCTATTGCAAAGTAGATATCCTCCAAGAAACTATGTTTGTAGGTGTGCTTCTCCATGACTGTTGACATATGCTCACCAACTTATCAGCCTAAAATTGTATTAAGAAAAGGGCTTACCAAACACAGTTCTAAGTAGATCATCTTATCAACAGTTCCTCGAAAGGGCTTTTTTGAAGGAATTTTGAACTTCGAAGTTAAAGAAGGTATATTTTTTGAAGTATGGCTGTTAAACAGAACTCTTTTTTCCCAGAGGTCTCAAATACTGTTTTATTGGTTCTCTGGTGTTATTTCAGCATAAAAAGGTTGGAATCCCGGGTTATGTCATCAGATTTTCTTTTTCCTTTTTTTTGGGGTCAAGTCAAAGGTTTCGGGTTTTCTTGGTTATCTGGTGATACTTGTTTCACCATAAAGAGGTTTAATGCTGGTCTGTGTCTTCAAAATTTTCTTAAGAAGAGTACCAAACAAAGTATTACTAGTACACAAACCTAATGCATGCATTATTTTTTTAATGCGTCCTACTTGATGATAGAGGCTTCCACTGTGTGCTTTTTAAATGAAACGTCTCTCTGTCTGCAGTTCTATGATAAATTTAATATCCGCCACAACATTGCTGAACTGCTTGAATATCTTTGGCAAGTTCCAAGTCACCGGAATGCATGGAGACAGGTTGGAGTTTTTATCATTTTGGGTGATATTTTGCTCTGAACATTTTATAACACAGTGCGTGAACTACTCTCCAATAACACTCATCTGTAACTTCAATAATGCAGATTGCCAAGGAGGAGGAGAAGGGTGTTTACTTAAATTTCTTGAACTTCTTGATTAATGATAGCATCTATCTTCTCGATGAAAGTCTTAATAAAATTCTTGAACTAAAAGAGCTGGAAGCTGAAATGTCTAACACAGCGGAATGGGAGCAAAGACCAGCTCAAGAAAGGCAGGAGAGAACCCGTCTGTTCCATTCACAAGAGAATGTCAGTTTTAAATCCTTAAATGTTTTTATTTACTAAAGTTATGTAATGTTCATAGTTTAAGTGAAATATGCTGGTTGTTTTAGATAATTCGAATTGATATGAAGTTGGCAAACGAAGATGTGAGCCTGTTAGCATTTACTTCAGAACAAATTACTGTCCCTTTTCTTCTTCCTGAGATGGTATGTTCACTCTTCAATATCAATTGTTGTTGTATCGTATTATAGTCTGCGAACCTGTGGGTTTTATCTTTTCGCTTAATTTTTCTCAAATTGGTTTTCCAGGTGGAAAGAGTTGCTAGCATGTTGAATTACTTCTTACTACAGCTGGTGGGTCCACAAAGAAAATCTCTTAGCTTGAAAGACCCTGAAAAGTATGAATTTCGTCCGAAAGAGTTGCTGAAACAGGTGAATGAAGTTCTTTACATATGTTGATATTGTCTATGGAAGCTAACTAAGACCAGATGGCATTAGATGTCTGTTAATTCTACTTCTCTGTCCTTCACTAGATTGCTTCCTCTCTACCTAAATTGGCCTCATTGCCCCATCTCTAACAGTCCTTGTTTCTAATATTCCCACGTCCCAATAGAGGGAACCTACTTTTACTTGTACAGTTACTAAGTGTAGGAAGTGTGAATAGATTATGTCGAGTTTGCTCGAAACATGCTATATTAACTTCAACAAAAAAGTTAATAGACTGGATGTGGAAAGAGGATCACTTGATTTTGTGAGATGTCAAATAGAGTTTGAGATTATAGAATAATTATTTTGTTCCGGTTTTTATCAGACATTTCCTTTTGGGTCTTCCCAGCATATTTTAAATTTCAAATAGTCAGCTGTTTGGAAGAGTTCGAATCCTTCTCTAGACAAAAGTCTGGTATTTAAGTGGAAAAGGGTAGAGAGGCGGGCCCATTATCCAATTAATGAATAAATATAGGAAGTGTTATTGATACGCCCAAAATGTACCATTAAGGTGTTGTTTGGTAGCATTATAAGAATAATGCTAAATAGGATGTATTAGAAATGCGAGATTATTTCTTATGCAGTCTTTGGTTTGGTGTATTAAAAGTAACATACATTGCATACAACAACAACAACATACCTAGTGGAATCTCACTAAGTGGGGTTGGGGCACGGTAGAGTGTATGCAGACCTTACCACTACCCATAACATGCATTGCATAATTTTCACAGAGAATAAAGCGAAATTTACTTGTTCACTGTAATGCTCGAATTAAAGTCTAAATTCCTTGAGGATAACGGGGAAATAACTTAAATTTGATTTTAACACTAAAAGTTTGACTTATGGATTTGATTCAATAGATAAAGGGGACCAGGGCTGTGTTTCCAAAGAGGGAGTAATGCAATTGTGTCTTTATTTAAAACTCATTTAAATGCTTAAATATGCAAAATGGTGATTCCAATATTTTCTCTAAATCCTTTCGACCCAATTAGCGAAATTTCATCTGAAGTCCTTTCGGCCCTTGTGTGATAAATTAATCGCACCATAAAAGACGGGTTGACTTTTCTTTTTAAAGCTCAAGTCATAAGATGTGTTTAAAGTCCCAAATCCCCGCTATTAATTTCTTTTCCTAATCTTAATTTATTTTTTATCAGATCTGGGTTGCTGCATTTCTCAAGTATCTAGTATATTTCATTTATATGCGGACCTGCAGTCTGGTTCCGCAAGCCGCATATTAGGGCTTTTCTGTGTTTTGCTGGTTTTTGCTATCTTTTGCTCCTTTTTGGCATCTTAAAGTCTATGCATTTGATGCCAAATGAGCTATAATTTCACGGCTCATCAGTTATCTGTTCAAGAATCTAAATCAAGCAATTTGTTGCATATTATAGCACCAAATATCAGTTGCATACAGTGTTGCTTGAGCCGTTGTATTTCCTATAGTATCATTGTTTTTAACTAAATCTAGTATGATTGTTGATGGGGTCTCTGGTCTGAATTTTGTCAAAGCTGTCTGTTGGTTCTTTTCTTTCTGACACAAACGAAAGTGTATTTCCTTATTATTTAACTTTTTTTTGTCTCAAGTTTTTACATTGTCTTGGTAATCCTCTGTTCCATGAAGTTGCAAACATTTTCTTTTTGGTTAGTGTGTCCTTATAGACTCCATATTATCCTTCCTCGAATCAAGAGGAAGATACTTGTGCAGAAGTTTTACAAATTCTTTTTTTGATGAAGAGACAGTTTTACATTTTCTTTTGTAATGCATGTGAAGATTGTGAAAATATATGTGCATTTGGCAAGAGGAGATAAGGAGAAAATCTTTCCAGCTGCAATTATAAGAGATGGAAGATCGTACAGTGATCAGGTTCTTACTCTTCAAGTTAATTGCTTCCTTAAAATCATTTCTCTGATTGAGCTTTGGTGTAACAAGTTGGATTTGCTCCAGATATTTAGTGCTGCAGCTGATGTCCTTAGAAGAATTGGTGAAGATATGAGGATCATACAAGAGTTCATCGACCTTGGTGCAAAGGCCAAGATTGCAGCTTCAGAAGCAATGGATGCTGAGGCTGCTCTTGGAGACATTCCTGATGAATTCCTTGATCCAATCCAAGTAAGTATCGCCTTTTTACTCAAAAGTCGAATCAAGCAGCTCCTAATTCACGAGAGATAGATAGCATCTGTATTGACCCATCTTTTTTCGATTTGCAGTATACTTTAATGAAGGATCCTGTCATTCTTCCTTCTTCGAGGATAACAGTGGACCGGCCTGTTATTCAGCGGCACCTTCTTAGTGATAGTGTAAGCCTCCGTTTCTTGGTGTGTTTTATTCCACTTATGAGGAATATATTGCAAATTTTCACTGTTTCTACTGGTTTACAGACAGACCCATTTAACCGGTCTCATCTAACTGCGGACATGTTGATTCCCGACACCGAGTTGAAGGCGAAAATCGAAGAGTTCATCCGGTCCCATGAACTGAAGAAGCCTGGGGAGGATTTGAATTTGCAACACACAAAAACAACCATACAAACAACTGATACTTCAAATTTGATTGAGTAGGGATTTCTCTTTTTCTGCTTTTAGCCCTGATCATTGTATTATATTTGAGTTCAAGTGATCAACGGTAAAACCTGTGTTGGTAAAAACATAGAAAACCTTTTCTTTTTTTTCCATTCCTGTATGGGATAGTTCTTCTTTTTACTTGTCAGGGTCCTCAATAACTATAGGAATTTATGTTATGTAAACAAAGGAATCTTCTGAAAAATGGTATATTTATGTTCTCGTAATTTCATTTTGAATGTTGTCCAACTAGGCATTTTGTTTCCTTACAAAATGAGTTTCCTTTCTTGAGACACGATCAAATGGAGCCTTAACCAAAATTTGCTTTTGTTTTTTTCCCCCTTCACCAATCGTTTAGCGAGGATAAATAAAGTCTCTTTGAAAAAGAAAAACGTAACAAATATGTCATTAAGTCTTTAAAAAATGGTGATATAGTTCAAATACATTAACCGCTAAACATGAGAGCGCAAATCTAAAAGAGTAAGAAAGACAACTAAATCAGGGAAATTAACAAATACAATAAACCGTTGATACTTAAATATGGCTGTTCAATGTAAAAATTAAAAAAACAGGAGTAAAACTTTACTATACATAAGCTGCACCAGAACAAAACGCAACGCTCAGCTGTTCAGTTGTTGAAATGTCTGGGCATATACATGGAGGACCTGACAGTAATTAAAAAGGAAAATCAAGTCATTCAAAATCTAAACACATGAAACAAAAAGTCATATTTGAAGGGAAAAAAAAAGATGCTAGTATAGGTCATTATTTTTGTTGGGAAGTACCTGGCGCTTTGTGCAACTAGGCACATCTTCCTTCTAAAACTAGTTTGACCACTTACTCAAAGCTTTGATTTAAGCTCAGCTATCTTTCTTTCTGCATATTCTTGAGCAATTCTAATTGCATTATCGTTGTGGCGCAAAGAAAACTCTGCTAGCAAGATTCGGCTTTCCTCACTAGTTAGATCCCCATGCCATCCCTTTTAAAAGAACAGAAAAAATCAACTATGTAAGTTGAATCTTCGAGATCATGAATAAAAGATGGCTAGATGCTTGTACAGGAAAGAGATTTTAAGCAACTAAGATCAGCTATGCGGTCACCTTCATTGACCACAGAAGACACACCACCAAAGTTCAGAATTTTCCAAGGTACAATAATACAGGACAGAATTCAACTACTTCAGGTTGATGTCAACAACCAAATTTGGAACAGGTTCAAAAGATTTAACACCATAGGAATAGTGTGGGAACTCAACTGTTATGAGAGAAGCAACCTAGGCAGATGACTGTACCCATTATTTTCCTATTACCACAAAAAGTTGAAAAGAAAAGGAAAAAAAGAACATACTTTGTAGCTAATAAACATGTATGACTTTAGCCCACGCCCCCACGGGCCCCATCTGACAATAGAGAAAAAAACAGAGCAATGCGTGTATCACACAAAATAAGAGGTATTCCTAGCCTATATTCTATAGTTTCTCCTTTGCATTGGATGTACTGCAATCCTATGATCCCTGCTCCCCTCCATCAGAGGAGAAGAAAATTAGAAAGGGATAGAAATAGTATGAAATAAGAATTAAGTGAATGTTCTGCAGTACAACGGAGAACGCACCAAACGAGAAGTTCTGTCACAGACGGCATGGTGCATAAGAAGGCCAGCAGCAACAGAAACATTGAACGAGTCTACCATGCCTTTCATTGGAATACTGCAGTGCAAGTCTGATGATCCAAGAGCCTCGTCACTTATTCCCCTACAAACAACAATATCTTATCTGGTTGTGGTCTATCACAGAAAAATTAATCATAGTCCATCCATGCAAAAAAACTTGCAAAGAAGCAAAATTTCTATTATCTCTGCTTTAACAAGGAAATAGAATAAGATCTTCGGCACAAAGAAAATCGTTAAAATAGAGAATCAAGAAGACAAGAAAGAAACTGATTAAAAATCTAACATAAGACTGGCCGGATATTCTAATGATTACAGCGTACATGTGACAAAATATAGTGTTCCCTGCCAGCAGGTAGGAATAGGGTCAAAGGTGAATAACTATTCTTGAACCAGGTCAGTAGAGAATATAGTACCTACCTAAGTTCATTTCCCACAACAATTGCAGTTGGGCATGACCAGTCCATATCATACACAGAAACCTACAACAGAAAGACAACATTAAATAAACATCTAGAGAAAGCACTTAAAAAAAAGAAACACAAAAATGAGCATACCAATTTTCACACTGGCAATGCAGTATCAGAAATAAAAGAGAATCACTATACCGTGTCCATTCCAAGATGTGTTGTTGCAATGCGATAACCACGTGATTTCAAAACTTTGAAGCACTCATGAACAGAATCCCATAGTTCGATATCCAACCATTTCTCAGCTCCCATGCTGACATGTCGATTCTCCCTGTACCTGTAGGCAGATAGTAAATATCAAGGCACTTGCACAAACAATGCTCAACAAAGCTAATTAGCCTATAAATACCGTTCTCTTCCTGCAAAACTAAAAAAATCAACCAAAAAGACAGGTTCTTTTTTGTAGTTAGACAGTAAACCAATACTGGAAATCTTTGCACTAAACCTTTAATCAACATGACGACTAAGTAAACCACAAAATGCTTTTTTCCCCCACTGATTAAAACAGTAAGCTGGCTAAAAACACAGGATCAAACATTCTCCCTTTTCTACTTGCCAAATAAAGGGAAATTATTGGATTAAGTCAAGCGTGTTGCCTCAAACACATTGTTGTACATCATGTATTAGTTAAAAGTACGTTTGTAACACAAATAGATACTACTAAATCTGCCAATTATCAATCAATATCAAGCAATGAGCATGGTGAGAAACAAAAAGGTATTTTCACCTAAAGTGCTGAGCACCTTTTTGAACTATCACAAGCTACAACATGGACTGATTGAATGCCCAGTGCATCAGCTGAGCGAAATGTAGCTGACACATTGCCAAAATCACTCAAACCTTCAACCACCAAACATACTGAATATGTCCGATTCTTTACAGCATGGCGAAACCTCTCTTTCCTCGAATCCATTATATACGGGGTCACTGCCTCCAATATCTCCGAACTACTCAAATATATACTTCCCGCCTTAACTTTATCCAAATATGGAAACCAACGCTCCTGATGACCCAGGCCTTCAGTATCAGGCCTGCGTTCCATTTTCATCAGCTTTGAGACATCATCTTTGTTGTACAGTAACTCCTCTACTGTGTCTTTGGATTTTTCCTCGGGACTTTCAACAGCAACACGCGGAACTGCCATTTCCTCTGACGTTTCCAGTGAAATTTCTCCTTGAGTGCTGCCATATCGTCTTGAAGGATCTCTACACGGTTCGATTTTGAATGCTACTTACAAATTTCAAAGCGAGACACGACAGAGAACAAGGTTAATACAGAAGCGTATAAACGTAGATACAACATTGAATTACCTGCTTGTATCATTAAGCAAACATTACAAAATAGGTACCTGCATTACGAGAGAGTAGAGGCAGCGGCCGGAAAGAAGAAAAATTGGATGAAATGTGAGAAGAAAAACTTCTCCGGTAGCTGCTTCGCGTTTGAAACTGCAAAAAGGAAACTGAAGAGCGAACTAGGGTTTTGCAGGCGCTCATTGCATGTAGTTCTTCTCTCACTTACCTCACTACTGCTACTCAGAGACGGAAATGGAGATTCAGCGGAGGATTGAACTGAACTGGACAAGGAAAAGCAGAACGACGCCGAGACAGCGTTCAATTTGGGTCAAGCCCATCTTAAGCCCAACTACATTTCGGACATCCTTGTTCTTTTTGTTTTAGATGCGATAAAAGATCTATAATATAATAAGTCCACTATACTAAAAATAGATAACTATTTTTGTTTGTTCAGTTTGAAAATCAAGAGATAAGTTATTATTTTATATCAATTTAACCTTTGTAATTATTTTCAATTCATTTCCTAACACGAAATGAATATGATAAAACTTATCATTTTATTGATTATTTCTTATAAGGAGTGCCAAGTCCAATATAGAAAGCATGACGAAGGGAAATGAGTTTATATTCATTCAATTATTTCGTTACCTTTAAATTATGAGTATTGCCGCGTTTATAGTGGACACTCTACTCCATATTGATCATAACTCCTGTTTTTCTAATTTAATTGCATGGTATACGTAAATTTTTGAGTTATTTCCTTAAATTTGTAAAAAAGATATGTAATCAACATATCATTTTTAGTAGGCGTATGAAAAAATATGTGCATTCATCATCCAACGGTACCATATAGCAGCAGCTTTCAAACAAATACTACTGGTAGTTGACAACTTAAATGAAACCAAACAAATACTACTGATAGTTGACAACTTAAATGAAACCTAACTCGCACAAATCTTGGACCACTAGTTGTTAATTGTGTTAGGTAGAATGTAGAACTAGTAAGTAAAGAATCCAGTCTTCTCCAAACAAACAGAAAGATTTTCAGGAATTAGAAACTATATCATCGCTGTTCTTAAACGAGACTCAACAAAGTTCAGAAGATAGATTTTGAAAGATGGAACCTCATATTGCTCTACTTCCAAGTGCTGGAATGGGCCATTTGATGCCATTCCTTCGCCTCGCTGGCATGTTAGCTTCTCGTAATTGTAAGGTCACTTTACTCACTGCCCAGCCTACTGTCTCTGCCGCTGAATCTAACCATTTGAATAGCTTCTTTTCTGCGCACCCACACATTCAACGCCTTGATTTTCAAGTCGTTCCCCTCCAGTCGTCCAATCCTCATGGTGATCCCTTCTTTCTCCAGTTTGAAGCTATCATTCGCTCTGTTCATCTTCTTCCTCCTCTTCTATCTTCATTATCTCCACCCATCTCCGCTCTTTTTCTTGACATTGCTGCTGCAGCGTGCGTTGATCAGCTTGCCGATCATCCATCATTGTCTATATCCTACTACATCTTAAGTACAACTTCTGCTAGATTTTTTTCTCTTATTACCCACCTACCTCACTTGACTCTTGAACGCAGTTGCGAAAACTTGAAGCTTCATGGTTTACCCTCATTTTCAATATCAAACATCCCTCCTCCTTTGTTCAATCCACAGAATTGCTTCACAACTCAGTTGATCTCAAACGCTCGAGCTATCTCCAGAGTTAAAGGTGTTGTTTCCAACACGTTCCATTGGTTTGAGGCGGAGACAATTGAAGCCCTCAACAGTGGCAAGACCTCTATTACTCTTCCTCAGTTTCTGCCAATTGGACCTTTCAAGCATTACGAAGACCCTGAAAAATGCTCTTCCCTTTCTTGGTTAGATGAACAACCTGCCAAATCAGTTGTATATGTTAGCTTTGGAAGTAGAACAGCTATGTCAAAGGACCAAATAAAAGAAATAGAAGAAGGATTGTTAAAGAGTAAGCAAAAGTTCCTTTGGGTATTAAAGTCCGTCATAGTTGATAAAGTAGAGCTACAAGAATTGGTAGGACGTTCACTCCTCGAAAAAATAGAAGAGAAGAAACAGGGGATAGTTGTTAAAGAATGGGTGAAACAGGAAGAAATTTTAACACATCATGCAATAGGAGGATTCTTTAGCCACTGTGGTTGGAATTCGGCGATGGAAGCAGCTCAGAGAGGAGTACCCATGCTTGCATGGACACTTAACGGGGACCAAAGATTTAATGCAGAGGTAGTGGAGAAGGCAGGGTTGGGGTTGTGGCCAAAACATTGGGGTTGGCTGGGCGAGAGATTGGTGAAGTCGGAAGAGATTGAAGAGAAGATTGAAGAGCTAATGCAAGATCACAAGTTGAGGTCCATGGCTCAGAAGGTGGGCGAAGAGGCCAAACGGGCTTGGGAAATTGGTGGTACATCAGAAAAAGTTGTTGGACAAATAATTGAAATGCTCAAGCTCAAAGTTTGAAATGTTTAATCTCACCTAACGAGTTTTTCCTCTTCTTACAAGAAGTAATTTAACAGTTAATAAGATTGGCTGCCAAGTCCAATCAAGATAATCAAATTGTTTACTTATATTACTCAATACATCAGTTTTGTGATCTGATACAGATACTAAAATTAATTCCTTGACTGTTCCTTAACCAAACAAGCATATGCAAGTGATAAAATACCTAATTGTACAAAACTATTTCTTTTCTCTTTTCTTCTGAATTTGACACAACAGATGTCAGCAACATAATTGGGGCCATGCCTTTAATCTTAACAAAGCATCAGCTCATCGATTTGCACCAGTCGTCAGGATGTCTGATTCAATTATCAACTCTGCAAAGCCGGTTAACATATTATTTCTCCCAAGTGGTCTAGGAGTGGGACAAATGTTCCATTTATTCAACTAGATTCCATGTTAGCTTCATAGAGATCTAGAATCAACTTCATTGCCATGCTACTTGAAATCTATACTACAAAGTCGAGCTTTATCTCCAACTGTTTCTCCGATTACCCAGAAATCAAGATACACAGGACTTGACAGACCTAATAATTTTCAAACAAAATAAAGCTGATCCAGTTACCTAAGAACATTAAAGAAGAAAAGGAATAACGGCAGGCCAAGGATTCTAGAGTTAGCCTGGAAAGTTAAATAACATCAAAAGATTTTCAATATGACTAAAACTGCAGGGAACTACCATTTTGGTAGACAGATTTCTTTGAAATAACATCAAAAGATATTCCATTCTCTTGAAGCCTGTCTTGAAGGTCTGTCGGGCCAAATACAATCCCAGGAGGGAAAACACCTCCTTTTGGAAGATTGCGTCGTTCCTTGAGCAACATTAGGGCACACTGGACTAGAATGATTGGAGTTGTCGAATAACCAATCTCAGGTCCCATTACTCTTGTAATTATCTCCATATCAGGTTTCCTATTTCCTTGTGACGCAAGGCTGCCATCACTAAACCCCTGTCCGACAAACCACATCTTAAAGGAAGCACTTGCCACTTCATCCTCAGTTGGACCTTTTTTCCTGAAAAATCCAAAACTGAACACTGAAGGGAAGTTCAAGAGCAGCCACCTCCCTATACGAGTTTTACCAAAAAGAGCAATGAACTTGCCAACTGCAATGAAACGAACAACACCTAACAGAGAATTCGAAGTTATATTCATACCAAAGCGAGCAGGCTTTATGGTAGACCAAAATGCTTCCCTCCTCTCAATCTGTTCGGTGCTTTCATTAACACCAGGTAAACCACGAGAATCTTCAGCCAAACATGAAAGTGTTCTCCGTACCACAGTTGCATCTGCTGATGGTAACTTTACAGCCCAAAGCCCAACTTTCTTTAGGTGATTTACCATTGGACCATTAGGAAAAGTACCAGGAATCTGAATCAAACGAGAAAATATTGGAGAGTGAGAGAGAAGTACCATTGTTTCGATTATCACACTATTTTGTTGCAGCTATTGTTCTTTCTCATAGACTTTACAATTTACATTGCTTTTCTTATTACTTGTTACGCTTTCTTCATTATTTTCTACTTCTTTTACTTGGGTTTGATGCACGTGAGTCGAGAGTCTTTCGGAAACCGTCTCTCTACCTCCACGAGATAGTGGTAAGGTCTGAGTACACTCTACCCTCCACAGGCTCCACTTAGTGGGACTTCACTAGGTATGTTGTTGTTGTTGATTGTTTACCATGTTTCAATTATTGCACTATTTTGTTGTTCACCGTGTAGTTGATATGTTTTCTACAATGTTTTCTTCTTCTTTGTACTTGAATTTGCTACACTAGAGCCGAAGATCTTGCGGTAACAGACTCTCTACCCTCACTCTAGCCTCTCTAAACCCCACTTGCAGGATGTCACTAGGTATGTTGTTGCTATGGATGTTCGAATTCTTCCACTCTAACTTAGTTAAAAGTTTTGACTTTACTTTCATAGGCATTGATAGACACGAGTATATAAATAATATGATATCAAGATAAATATTTCAATTTTACGATTACTGCAGTTTTACATAACTATAAAATGGAAAGTAATTACTAACCAACAAGGAAGAGAAGGTGATAGGATCTTACCACAGGACGAGGCCTCTTGGGTCTGGAGCGCCTTAGTTCCTGTAATTTGTCCGCGTTAGCCACACCAAGCACTGCTGACTCGTACGTCCCCAAATTTCCAACAATTCTCTTGTCCGATTCTAGACTAATGTAGGCCTCAACCTTACTGCAAATTGCCGGCGGCATCCACTGTCTCGAAGTAAACATCCAGCCTAATTCAGCAGGAATAGAATCAAATCCACAAGCCGAAACAACTAACGATCCATTCTCCACAGCCTTATCATGGTACTTCACCTCCATCCTCTCCATAAACTCCGGCTCTCCACATATATCCAAGTAATCGCAACCAGAATCAACACAGGCCTCAACGACAGGCTCTCCATAAAGACGAAATGGTCCGACACAGTTGAGGATAATCTTAGTCTGGGAAGCGAGGTGACGGAATGAAGCCGGGTCGGTGGTGTCGGCGATGAGAATCGGGATTTCGGGTGGCGAGTTTGGGCCGGAGGCCCATTGCAAAGCCTGGGAAAGTTTGGAAGTGTTACGGCCTGCAATGGCGAAGTTCTTCAAGGGGGAAGAAGGAACGTTGAGGAATTTGAGAGCTTCTCTAATGACGTGTTTGCCTGTAAAACCTGAAGCACCTAAAATTATCACGTCGTAAGTTGGGCTTGGGTTTGGGCTGGGCTTTTGTGACATTGCCCGATTGGAAATTGTAAAAAATGTTGGATGGTGTCCAAAATAGTCCAATATTTTTGGCAAAATAGTCCTATTTCTTTTATATGCAGCATTAGTAGTCCACATCTTTTGGCAAAACGTTGCACTTATGACCCAGCCTCCGTCAGTTTTTAACTGAGAAAAATCCCATGTACGCCTCACATGAATTTTTTCTTTCCCGCCAAATTTCAATGCAGTAGCAGAGAATCCATCAAAATCAATACTGCTCATCCTGTATTGCGATGCATAATTGGTTTGGTTTAGATGTGAGTTATAGGAGTATTAAATTTTGTATAAATAATATTATGTTTGACAATTCATTATGAGATCTCGCTCGCCACTCTCCCAGATCTCGCTCGTCACTCTCTCCCAGATCTCGCTCGCCAGTCTCTCCCTTGCCTCTCTCTCTTATACAAACATAAATGTATAAATTGTGTTTCAGTTTGTATAAAGCGAAAGAAAATTATATATACACATGCAAATACATATATCTTCGTCCTATACACTTATAATTATACAATACAAATATTTCTCTGCCCAATTCTCTTGTCTTTCTCTCTTTCTCGCTTTATACAAACACAGAACAATTGATCTTTTGTATATGTATACCGAAATAGAAATAGATTATATGCAACTGCTTTCTTTTGTATATGTATAGCGAAATATACATAATTATGTTTGCTATCATGCGCAATTATGCAAATTATAGTTAGAGCATACAAATATGATTTTTGTGTTTGCTATATGTGAAAGTTGTTGTTATAAAATTAATATTATGTTTGATTTACAATTTAGAAACTATATATATATATATATATATATATATATATATAGGTTATGATTTTTATGCAAGATAAAAATAACATAAAAAATATACATAAATTGCTTCATAACTAATTGTTATATTGCTAATACATGCATAATTTTTACCAACTACTCAACGACCTCTTAGATGCCATGAAAATGACAAAGAGAATTTAGTTTTATGTCCCTCTAGCATAATTTTTTTTCACTTTTACACGTAAAAGATCTGATTCTGAGTTTGGTATAATTCTTACTTGAGGCATATTAAAATTAAGGTAGCATAAAGGAACAAGTGAACAATGAAAATTTCAAAATGTTTCTAAACAAGATTAAGGCCCAAAACTCAATTTGGGAGTAATAATAGGAAGAAGAACAAGAACAAGAAAATATAAACTAAATCGAATTAATGGATAGAGAAACCTCTATCTATTCTTGATGCAATATTATGATTTCTTTGATTATTATTGGTTAATAATGACCCTAACTCCAACTAAGGCATTTTGTTTAGTTGTACGCGAATGCACACGGGTTGCTTCTCTCTTGATCAGAGATTTCAGATTCAAAACATCAGTATGGAAAAAATCTTGGTAGAGAGCGCTACCGTCAAATGGGTCCTACCTAGCGCGAATTCGATTAATTGAATTTCAATGTAAATACCAGAAAAATGAAAAATCGAAAAAAAGAAAGAAAAGTGAACGGACACATAAATACGTTAATCATGATGATCAATAAACATGATAGATTAGATGCAGATATAATTAAATTAAACAGAAGCACCTGAACGGTAACTGAGAAAATGAAATGTGAGGAAGAGCCGAAGAGCAAGCCATATATACTTCTTTAGTGATTGCTTCTTTGGGAGCTCGATTTGGGGGTTTATATAGGAAAGGGATAATATTTATTATCACTCAACTCACGAGAGTTTTCTTAGAAATTCACTCAACTTTATTTTATAACTCAAAAGTTATTCAATTATCGATATTTTACTTATAAAATCACTCAAACTTAATACAGCTCACAAAAATTATATAAGACATATTTATTAAGATCCTTTAATTTTAGAGAATTTTACATGGTAACAATGTACACGTGATATTGTTTAGTTTATGACATTCCTTTGTCAATCGGTATCCTGCTAAGATAAATATACATTGCATAAATATTTAAATTAATGAAATTTTATTCAACTTAATGTTAAATTTATTATATTTTTATAATTAAACCAGAGATGTGACAGAATATTATGCCAATATCAGTTTTGACATCATAATATATATATATATAATCATAATATGACTTTATGATTTTACCGGTAAATATGTAGTATATTTGACTCGTGTAATTTTAGCGATCGAATCAAGAAGGCCGAGTCAATGATTAAAATTGTTACTTTTTTATTTTATTAAAATTTAACTTTAAAAAATTATCATAAATTAATTGAGTGACTTTTTAAGTGAAACATTAATAATTGAGTTTCTTTTTTTTTTTAAAACTATCCAATTAACTAATGTCGTGTTGTTTTTTCATCAAATTATCCACTATATATAAGATTTTCGTCTTCTATTTTTCCACCTGATCGATATTACAACTTACAAGCATCGGTCTTGACAAAATAAAATACGTTTTCTTTCGATAGCTAATTAAACGATGAAATTTATAGAACCCGAGAAGAAGCCAACTAAATATATTGAGTTATTTGTGGTCTTCAAGAATAATATTCTCCGCTTATATGATAATATGAACACCTCTATAGCACACAAAGACACCATTTTTTAAAGAATAATGACACGCTTAATTTAGCTCTTTTAAGAAAAAAACTTACCTGAGACGAATTGAAAAAAAATAATTGCTAGACGGGGCAGATCTACACCTTTAAGTTACAAGTTTGGCAGCACCAGGCCCCTTATTTTCACCTGTTACTATCGGCATGGACCAGTTTTGAGATACGGACGGACATGAAGAAGGCATGCAGCAAAAATGTTAAAAAATAAAGTCAAAGAACTACAAGGTTGTTTGGAAAACGAAGAAAAAGAAATATAGCTAGTACAAATTGCTACTGAACAGGACACTCCTACAAGTCAAAAAAATATGATTGATTTTATATTTAAAAATATTATTTTTCCAATGCCTATTTGACTTGCTATACATTGAAATTAAATGTAATTATCACAGATCCTTTTCATTAAAAAAAGAAGAAGTAATTATCACATTCAAGAACCCAACATAAAAATTTCCAACCGAAAAATCTAATCGATATAACACGGAATCAAATTTTAAAAAATAATTCAAACCAACAGCAATGAACTTCAATTCGATTTTGGTTTTTCAAATTGAAAAATCAAATCAAACTTTTAAAATCGAACTGAATGCCCACCCAAAAGATCACTGCAAAGATTATCAGTTTCACTGTGTCTAATTCCCCTTTTATACTTCATGAAGCTTTCATGATTTATTTCTGGTTATGTGAGAGCCTCTTCATCTTTGGATATGGGACTTTGGAGGAGCACGTCTATCCTACATCTCTAACTTCCATATGAATATTTTATTTTTGTGTTTTCTTTGAATACGTGAAAGTCACGTTTCTTGCATGTGATTTTGTAGCTCCCGTTAGTTTCTTTATCTACTCCAATCCCGTCTTAGAATCCAAAACACATAAACTCAAAATTCTAAATCATTTCTGGAGGATGAGGCATTGAGGCTTGCCCTGTTTGCCATCGCTAATTGATTTTGAATTTAGCAAGAAATCAAGATACACAGGACTTGACAGACCTAATAAATTGTCAAACAACCATTCCATATGACTAAAACTGCAGGGAACTACGATTTCTCTAGACAGTATTCTTTGAAATAACATCAAACGATATTCCATTCTCTTGAAGCCTATCTCGGAGGTCAGTCGGGCCAAACACAATCCCAGGAGGGAAAACACCTCCTTTTGGAAGATTGCGTCGTTCCTTGAGCAACATTAGGGCACACTGGACTAGAATGATTGGAGTTGTCGAATAACCAATCTCAGGTCCCATTACTCTTGTAATTATCTCCATATCAGGTTTCCTATTTCCTTGTGACGCAAGGCTGCCATCACTAAACCCCTGTCCGACAAACCACATCTTAAAGGAAGCACTTGCCACTTCATCCTCAGTTGGACCTTTTTTCCTGAAAAATCCAAGACTGAACACTGAAGGGAAGTTCAAGAGGAGCCATCTCCCTACACCAGTTTTACCAAAGAGAGCAATGAACTTGCCAACTGTAATGAAACAAACAACACCAAACAGAGATTTTGAAGCTATCTTCATACCAAAGTGAGCTGGCTTTATTGTAGACCAAAATGCCTCTCTCCTCTCAATCTGTTCGGTGCTTTCATTAACACCAGGTAAACCACGAGAATCTTCAGCCAAACATGAAAGTGTTCTACGTACCACAGTTGCATCTGCTGATGGTAACTTTACAGCCCAAAGCCCAACTTTCTTTAGGTGATTTACCAATGGACCTTTAGGAATAGTACCAGGAATCTGAAACAAACAAGAAAATATTGAGAGAAATACTATGTTTCACAGATCTGATGTGTTATTCAAGTCCGTCCGCTTGTCCTCACAGCTGCATGCTACATATGTATGGCTTTGAGGAATGTAATAGCTAGCAAATATTGCAGGTATCAAGGGTAAAAAGTCCATCTAAGAATGAATCTCTATCATTTGGTTTGATAAATCCCCATCATTTACTCATTCATTCCACCAGAAATCAACCATAAGGTTTATGAGTCCCTATGATACATGCATTCATGATATCCATCACAAGGTTTATGAATCCCTACCATATACTCATCGATGTCAAAAGTGGGTTCTCAAAGTCCAAATGTAAGATTATAAAAGTGTAAGCAAAATGCGGAAATGGCTTTAACATAATTCCCTGTAGACATTGACTAAAAGTTGCACCTTCAAACACATAATGACTAATCGACCTCTGCTTTAAAGACCAATTGCTTGTTAACATACAGCATTTCACCAGTGAAAGAAAAAAGCAGTGAAGCTAGAATAGTTACCCAAGCATTTAACATATGTGATTGAACTGAGCCTTCCAATATCTATCATCATTTGTTTACTAGGTTTGGCTACTGCGCTATCTTGTTGTTGTTTGTATTCTTTCTTTAGGCTTTATATTATCTCTCTTATTAGTTGTTATGTTTTTGCTATTGTTTTCTACTTCTTTAAACTTGAAATTGTTGCACTTGAGCTGATGGTCATTCGGAAACAACCTCTCTAAGGTAGTGGGTAGATGTGCGTACACTCTAACCTCTCAAGACCTACTTGTATTTCACTCGGTATGGTATGTTGTTGTTGTTGGATGTTCGAATTCTTTCCAATCTAACTAAGTTAAAAGTTTGACTATATTTTCATACAGCATTGACAGGCACGACTCACGAGTATATAAATCATATAGTAGTATCAAAATAAATATTTCCATTTTACCGCAGAGCCATAAAATAGAAAGTAATGAGGAACAGAGAGAAGGTGATAGGAACTTACCTCAGGACGAGGCTTCTTGGGTCTGGAGCGTCTTAGTTCCTGCAATATGTCTGCGTTTGCCACACTAAGCACCGCTGACTCGTACGTCCCCAAATTTCCAACAATTCTCTTGTCTGATTCTAGACTAATGTAGGCCTCAACCTTACTAAATATTGCCGGCGGCATCCACTGTCTAGAATTGAACATCCAGCCTAATTCAGCAGGAATAGAATCAAATCCACAAGCCGAAACAACTAACGATCCATTCTCCACAGCCTTATCATGGTACTTCACCTCCATCCTCTCCATAAACTCCGGTTCTCCACATATATCCAAGTAATCACACCCGGAATCAACACAGGCCTCAACGACCGGTTCTCCATAAAGACGAAATGGTCCGACACAGTTGAGGATGATTTTAGTCCGGGAAGCGAGGTGACGGAGTGAAGCAGGGTCGGTGGTGTCGGCGGTGAGGATCGGGATTTCGGGTGGCGGGTTTCGGCCGGAGGCCCATTGCAAAGCCTGTGAAAGTTTGGAAGTGTTACGGCCTGCTATGGCGAAGTTCTTCAATGGTGAAGAAGGAATGTTAAGGAATTTGAGAGTTTCTCTAATGACGTGTTTGCCTGTAAAACCTGAAGCACCTAAAATTATCATGTCGTAAGTTGGGCTTGGGCTTGGGTTTGAACTGGGCTTTTGTGATATGGCCCGATTGGAAATTGTAAAACATGTTGGATAGTCTAATATTTTTGGCAAAATGGTCCTATTTCTTTTGTATGCAGTAACAATGGTCCACATCTTTTGGCAAAATGATGCACTTATGACCCAGATTCCGTCAGTTATTTTTAACGGAGAGAAAAATCCCACGTACGCCTCACGTGATTCTTTTCTATCCCGCTAAACTTCAAAATCAATGCTCCTCCTCCTGTATTGATATGTAAATATAAAATAATATTTTAGTATAAAATTAATACTTGATTATTTAAAAACTCGCATAACTAATACATTTATAAGTTATGATAGAATTCATATATTATTATACACAGAATAGAAGGTGGAATAACTAATATCGACATAAAATAATAGTACATAAATTTACTCATAACTAAGCCTTATTTTACTAATACATGTGTTAGCAATAAATTTTAACATGACAAAAAATAAATTGCAATCACAATAAAATAAGAAGAAATATAACTTTATTGATAAAAATTGCGGGTATAATTTTGTTCCTCCCTTTATTCTACTCTCCTAAGATTTATCCATAATTCGAGGGCCGTTAGTGGAGTATTTCTCGAACTAGAATGATTTAGATTTGACCTCTATATGAATATTTCATGACTTTTGTGGAATATATTGAGATGCCTTTTAAGGGAATTTAGTACCCTATATATTGGCATGAACTATGGTTTAGGGTTGAGTAACCTCCAAGAATTTTAATTGAATCTGAACATACCTTCTAGAGTCCCAATTCGAATTGAACACGTCTTGTAGTCCCACAAAATTTCAATGTCTACAAATGCCCCTGCTTCAAGACTTGTCGGAGTGTAGACTAGATGAAACTCAAAGACAATGCTTGAAGTACTCATTCTTCAGATTTTCAGATTTGATTTTATGATAAAAGAGAGGGGGGAGATTTGGTCCCACTGGGCGTGCCAATTTATTTGCAACAAATTTTAAAGAGATAGAAAATAAATTACAATCACAAAAAAATAAAGAAACGTAATTTTATTCATCAAGATCGCGGGCACAATTCTGTTTATCTCTAAGATTTATCCATGAATTTGCGAACTAGGATGATTCAAATTTTACCTTTCATATTCCATGAATTTGTGAAATATTCAAGATTTCTCTTTATGGAATTTTTAAGATGCCTTTAATTTTAAGAGAATTTAGTACCATTTATATAGACATAAACTAGGGTTTAGGGTTGAGTAGCCTCTAAAATTCTAATTGAAACTGAACACACCTTCTAGAGTCCTAATTCGAATTGAACAAGTCTCATAAAGTCCCACAAAATTTTAATGTCTACAACATGCATGACTCTAATCATCTACCCATCCACCTGTTACGGTTAGGACTAAAGAGGTTCTCTTGATTTTATTTTATAGGCTGCTTATATTACTTTTTTTTTATTTAAAAAAATTATTTTATTCATATAATCAAGATATCTGAAGATAAAAAAAAACATTTTCTAAATTTATTTCGTAAATGGTCGAGAGATCTTAATTTTCAAAGCAATCGACTCTCCTAATAGAAAAAAAAAATGGATCTAAATTATTTACCCAAAATGGTCGCTCTGCTTGTTTTATTGCCACCAAAGTACTGCTTCTTCTGATAGCCCATTTTGGTTTAGAGACCATTTAGGCCTTTAATTTAAATTACCGTTTGGCAGTTATATTATTCTGAAATTCTTCCACGTAGAATACCATTGCAATAGCCAATACGTTTCAAATTTACTAGACAAATAATTAACATCTTATTATATTTTTTCCTATTTTGTTCTTACATCTAGAAATGATTTAAGAAAGTAAATTATCAAAAACAAAATTAAAAAAATTAAGAAATTAAAGGACATCTATAAACTGCATACTGCTCGATGATTTCATAGGGAAAACTACCTGACTAAAAAATTTATTTGTTGAGAAAGATGCACTATTGCAATGTATAAAATTTATATAAACAATATACATAGTTATACATCAAATACACACAATTATATACTATTTACTTAATGTTAATATATTACATAACAATTTATACAATATCTATATTACATATAGATGTGGTCATTTTGTTGGAAGGAAAAATGGTCACATAATATACTTAAACGTAAGAAGCCAAGTTTTAAAATGTTCTTAGATAAGATTACTCCACTTGGGAGTAATAAAAAGAAGAGGAAAAGAAATAAACTAGTTCCAATTAAGGGATAGAGAAACGTCTATGATATTCTTGATGCATTATTATATAATTTCTTTAATTATTATAGGGGGACTAATGACCCTAACTCCAACTTAGGCATTGTGTTTAGTTGTAAAAGTGAACACACATATATTTTCTTCATTTTAATTTATATAACATAGTTCAGATTCAAGAGTAAAACAAGAAAATTAATATTCATGATTTATTTGCATGTTCTTTAAATTACTTTTTGAAATTCTTAAAGCTTGTATGTCCAATCCAAATGCAAAACTAAAATAAAGAAATTTGACTCTCAAAATTTAACGTATATCATAGTATATCATATTATAAATCGGAACACATAGAGATAGAGAAGGGAAGAACAAGCACCTTAGTAAATGAGAAATTGAGGAAGAGCAAGCCTTCAAAGGTTAAGCACTTCTTTAGTGATTTCTTTTTGGGAAGCTCAACTTGGGGCTTTAAATAGGGATAGATGTATGGAAAAACTACAGAACTACACATACATTACTATAATATATACTATATTTACCTCTAGTTTAAAATAATTACACATATTATTACTTTTAATATTTATATCATATATTTTAAAATAATTAATCAGGTACACAAATTCCTTAAATAGGATATTGAATAATTATTTTAAATTTAAACTCCTTAAATAATGATTCATTGACAGGTTAGTTTTTTTCTATTCCCATGTGTAGTTGTTCCCCACCCCATGTCCAACAACCCATTTTCTTCCTTCATCTTCTCCCTCTTTCTTCCTTCATTCAGTATTTTGAATATAGGTTTATTTCTATTATTTTATTATTCTCATGTATTTTGGTTTTGAAAATTCATAATGTTCTGAAGTTCAATTTTAAAATGTTTTACAAATTGGGTTTTTTTATTTTTTTATTTTGTTGTTTCTCAAACACTTTAATTGCTGACCATCCTCAAAATCGAATGATTCTTGTTAAATGTACTACACATTAACAATGTTGGATACACATCAGGTGTACATGTATTCAGTTTAAGAGTTTCTGTATCTGACTTAAGATTATATGTATCTATGAGAAAAAAAATAAGATGCTAAATTTTGAAATTTTTTACTTTTTTTTTGGATTAATGATAAGAAAAATACTCTATCATCATGATTTATTCCTAAATTCGTGCATTTTAGTTACATTTCATATTTAGATATACATAATTAAATGTATATGCTTATTATGTATTCTAGATACATGTTTTTGAATTTAATGTATGAAATTGATACTTGATACATCAAATTAATACTAGATACATATAAAAGATACATAAAATTAAAATTAGATAATATAAATAGATGCATGAAACTAATACTAGACACATGTAACAAAAATACATGAAATTAATACTAGACACATATAACAAAAATATACGAAATAAATCTAGATACTTCTATGATACATATGGATGTACATGTATGATGCTCATGTATTTAAGTGTTTAGTTTGTTGGATACCTCATATATTGATTATAGATACATCAAATTAATGAATTTATTATTTTAAGAGTAATAAAATGAAATTAATCAAATTACATAACTAAGATATACATATTTTTTTGTCTTTTGTTAATAATATTAATGAATTTATTATTTCAAAGAATAATAAAATGAAATTAATTAAATAGAGATACACTCCTTGATTTCCGCCTTATATTACGAGATTTGATTAATTTAATTTTTTAAAATTAATTGTCCATGTATTCTGAAAATCCTCAATTACTTCTCTAATTAAGGAAATCAGTTACAACCAATTAATTTAATAAATAAAATATGTATCTCAGTTTTAAAATTTGGCAGATACATGTATTTTGCAAATTCCAACTCATGTATCCTAAGCATGAAATATGATAGAGGAAGTAATAATTGAAACTATCGGAAATCTTAGTAATTAGGACTTAAAGTAGTGAGATTTATGTAATTTGCCCTAAATGTTTCGTTCATCTCCATTACACTTTTCGTTTTTTTTTTTTAAGTGCATAGTAGTTAGAGTAACATTTGTCCTAAAAAAAATTATAGGTATAGATTGAAATAATTTTATAAATACCTTAATCATAATTAAAATAATTGAATTTTGAGAAAACGTTCTTAACTTTGATAAGAAAAAGGTACCTCGCCTAAATTTTTTAATGTCAATTAATATCACTAATTTTACAAATATCCAAATATTAAAATCCTCCCACTCCCCAACTTCCCTTAAAATATAAGCCTTTTAAGAAGAAGAAAAAATTGAATCTCATGCTTATTTTTAATTTTCATTTTAAAAAAAAAGGTGTCCATCGATCGGGATTACATTTGTGTGTCTTTATAAAATTCATCTATAAAGACAGAAAATTTTAAATTACTAACTCAATATTCATCGGATTAAAATATATATGGCTATATTGTAATTTAGTTTTATATCGCTAAAAAAAATTGGGGGCGTCTATAGTTTTACAAGAAAATAAGTGAAAAATAAATTTATTCATCGAAATAATAAATTCAAATTAGCCGTTGAATCAAATAAGTCAAGAAACTATGTGAAAAAGATCAATATACTCCTACAAGATTTTTTTAAATAAAAAATTAAAAGAGTATAATGTGAGTTATTTGTATAAAAAATATGAATATATATAAGCTATTTTTATAACCACATGTATATCAACTCTAAATAACAAAATTGAGAAGTATATGAGAACATTTTCCCATTTTTCATTTAACTATAAAGCACCAGTAGAGTTAGGTGATTTGATTGTTTATTTTTATAATGATAATTGATAATATTTACATTTGCTACTAAAAATAAAAAAAAATAAAAAAAATAGGACAAGTGTATTTGAAAAAATGAGAAGTAGGTGTGATATAAATATGGGAAACTACTTAATTAGACATATATCCATATCATATATACTAATATTATCTATACTTTCAAACAATTACATTTATTACCACTTTTAATATTTTATACCATATATTTTTCTAAATATAATTAGATACACTAAAACCCTTAAAATTAAATTGATTAATTATTTACATTTAAAAATCAAAATTAATGATCCAAATACCTTTCTCTCTCATCATCCCCTCCCCCAACCTTCTCCATAAATCGTTTATGCCCACACCCACCCCCACCCCACGCCCCCAATGTAAATGTAGATGGTCATACAATTCATTTTATGTATCTTAGTTTTTATTTTATATATTTAATATGTTTCAGTCAAGATATCTTCACATGGCAGTGATGCGTATCTGATTTAATTATTTCATTTATCTAAGCATATTGTTATATGTATTCTACATTGTTTAATATACACGTATCTAATATGATAAATAGTGTATCTGAAACTGTCAAAAAGTATATTTTCTTAGGAAAAAATCAATGAATTACAATGTATCTAACTTAAAATTCATATCAACTAGTTTAGAGAATTAACAATGTATCTGATAGCACATCAATTATGTGAGATACTACCCTTCACATGTATATGAACAACAAAAATAAATGTGTATCTGACATAAACAAAATGTATATTATTATAAATAAAACTTAGAAACAATAATCAACACCATATCTAACATATCTAACAAGGTAGATAGTGTATTTGAAATATTAAATAGTTATTTACTATCATGTATCTATCAGTATTGTCGGGTAAAAAACAATGTTCCATACATAAACTAACTGTATCTAATACTAATCAAAGCTCATATTACAGAGAAATTGTTTTTTGAACAATTGATGTATCTGAAATAAGTGCAAAAGGATCCAAAAACAAATTGGACCAAACGGAAACCAAAAAGAAATAAACTAAACAAAAAAAAAAAGCTAAAACAAAAACAAAATAAAGAAGAAAGTGAAAAGCTTAGATACACATCAAGATAAATCTGAACAAATGAAAAAAATGATCCCATCTTCATCCACCGAACTTTTCTCCCCTTGTTGGTTCCTTTCAATCACAGAAATTCAAAAACGAATTTTATTGGCATTGAGCCTAACTCTGAATTTCAAGAATGTTTCTTCTAGCATTTGAGATTAAGAAAAGATCAAGCTTGCTCCCGTGATAGTCCACGATTTTCAAACCTGTTGCTAAGAAGATGAAGTTTTCAATTAGAGAACTCTTGTGGTTTTAGGATTTTGTTATTTTAGGAAGATTTGTTAGAATTGATATGATAATGAATCTGCAAATCAGTTAGAATTATTAATTAAGCCTAAATTACTCCTTTATTTAAGGAAATAGGTTACACATATTTAATTCAAAATTATTAAAATATGTATCTCTTTAATTCAAACCGTCAAATACATGTATCTCGTGAATAATGATATATGTATCCTACAGATAAAATATGATATAGGATGTAATTATTGAAACTATCTTGAATTCTAGTAATTAGGTCCTAAACTAGTGGGATTTATGTAGTTTACCCAAATATAGCCAAATCTGGCATAAGAAAAACTCAAATATTTCCTAGTAGGGAATCTAGAGATTAGATAATTGCCAACTCTTACAATACTCCCTTTGTTTCATATTAGTTGATCACTTATTTTATACAATACTTAAGAAATCATAAATAAAAAGATAGTTTTACTAAATTCACCTCTTAAAAAACTTCTTGGAAATTTTTCAAACAAATGTGAACACTTAATATAAGAAAAAATTAATTGATACTTACTTAATTTAATAAGGTGATCAATTAATTAACACTTTTGTGAATCAAGACTTGTTAGTAGTGCATTTCTTGAATATAGGATTAATTTTAGACAATCATTTGATATGTATTTGATAGCTAATGTATGTTGGGGGCTTAGACAAAAAGAGTATATGATATCTTTGATCTTTCTATCAATATTTTAGAAGTTTATTAAACTTTGAAATGTCTCTTCACAAGAATATTAATTTTTATAAAGAAAATACTAAGCTAGAATTTTAAGTAAAGTAACCTCTGAAAACTCTAGAAAAAAAAATTAAATTTAAGTAAAATAACCTCTAAAAACTCTAGAAAAAAAAATTAAATTTAAGTAAGCAACCTCTGAAAACTCTACAAAAAAAATTAAATTTAAATAAGCAATCTTTGAAAACTCTAGAAAAAAAATTAAATTTAAGTAAGCAACCTCTGAAAACTATAGATTTTTTTATTTTTTTTTAATAATATCATAAAATTTTGATGTCTACCATATTAATTAAACAGGAGGGTTTCCCCACTAGATAAGAGACATAAATTGTACTACTAGTACTTATTATAGTTGGTCAATTATGAAGCATATACTTGAAAACCAATAGCAGAGAATGGGACCATATTGTACTGCACGAAAGTTTTGCAGGTCACCTCATTGTGATCTTAAACACGTCTTGGAAAAATAAAATAAAGTGTTATAAGACGAACAGGAGTATCTATACATGCATACAGGGGCGGGTGCACCCTTACGGTATCAAATTCATCTAGATCAAATTCAATTAAATACTTTTAAAGTGGAGCATAAATTTATAAGCAAAATTTCAATGAAGGTACAACTACATATAGTATGACGAGTAAAGACATAAAAGCACAACTGAAGTTATTTCGAATTTTCATAAAGACACCTTAACTTTGAGGGCGTTCTATTACCCCACAAAAGTATTGAATATCTTTGTAAAATGACCACTTTGACCCATTTTCTCTACTGTGAACAGGCGCGTGATGCTCACTTTTTTTATTAATTTCTTCAAATTCGACCCGACCCAAATCGTTTCAAAAAAGAAAACTCTTGTTCTCCATTTTTCATTTCTTAGTTTCTCTCATCATTTTCTTCAATCATAGGCATTGTTGAAGATCA
>JAJOOO010002555.1:0-49574 GCA_029582685.1 Solanum piurae
TGCGGCTTTTCAGACATCCTAGGACACTTAAACCTAATGCTCTGATACCAAGTTTGTCACACCCCGAGACTACCCCCGAGACGCGGACACGGGACCTAGGACCACAAGTGATCCCAAGCTAACCATGCTGGCATGATCATGAGCATACTAAAGATAATAAACTGATGCGTAAGCTAAATCATAATTTAACATGAAAAGATGGGGAATACCCATATATTATAACTGTGATAAATGATAACTGATGAGTTTAATACACAGAAGATATTAACTCAATACTAAGTTGAATCTAACTATGTCTGAAATTAGCCTCTAAACTGACTAGAAATGTCGGGACATGCCCCAACTAGATCTAGAAAAACTGAAACTAAACGACTAAAAATGATAAAGATAAACATGTCACTGGTCCTCGAAGAATGAGGACTCACCACTGATGTTGCAGAACTGAAGATCAGGAATCGATCTAGGCGTGATCTGGATGCTGAGAACCTGAACCTACATCACGAGAAGATGAAGCGCACGTATGCGTCAGTACTTGGAAGGTACTGAGCATGCAGGATAGAGTAAAGCTAAAATAACATCATAACTGAACAAAGCAAATAAGCAATGACATAATCTGAACATGATATAAATACAGAATGCTGAGATAACTAAATGCAGTGACCAATTTATAACATGCTGACTGAATACTGAATGAACTGTAAATGTGGCCAATGCAATAGAGTCTGACTGAACTGTGGGAGCTACTAATAACCGACATAAAACAACATGAGCTAAATGTGGAGTCCGATGTATACACCCCATCGAGAGGACCCAATATACTCGACCAAAGGTATAGAGGCATGACTGGTGTGATCACTAAACTGATATTGCCTATAGAGGGGACTTACACCTACGTGGCTCGTAGTTCTGGGACTATATGGGTATGCTGAACCCTAGTCCAACTCGGTATTATGCTACTCCCAATGAATTATATGGTTAACTGGTTATGACTGAATTTCTGTAAATACTGGATAGCTCAAAACTGAACATGCAAACTGAGAATGCAACAATTAAACTGATATTGATGCATTAATAACTGAGGTATGTATAACTGAATAACTGAAATATCTGACCTAGCATGTGTAATTCAAGAACTAAAGAAACACATATCTAGGGTTCTGAAATTCATGCAATAAACTGAGCAATAACATGATAATCTGATTTGGAACATGTTAATAACTAATTCATGATGATCTGCTGCAATTCTAGAAACCCTAAGTCTGTTCATAATCATGGAATCAAGAAACTGACTGAAAACTAGGGACCTAATGGGTGAAAGGAACCCACTAGTAAAATCCCACATACCTGGTGACGAATTTCACTGAGAAATCCTTTGATTTCTGGGCTGGAACTGAAGAAAACTTGTTGCGTTCTTGAACTAGGGTTCTTGACCTCTCTTCTCCTCTTACGCTCTAATTTTGTATGTTTTGATTAATGACTTGACTTAGGTAAGTTATTGTTATGTTCTAGGCTTAAACTGATTGAAACATCATAATTTAGGGTCTAAACGACATAGCTTAAGGGTCCAACGCATAAGGAAAAGACCAAAAGACCCCTGACTTAAAATCTGCTGAAGCGACCTACGGACTGATCGACGATCCGTCCTGTCAGTCCGTCGATGACTTCAAATACCAGGTTATGAGGGTCTCGACCTACGGACTAATCAACGATCCATCGATGGATCCACGATCCGTCAAGTCAATCCATCGATCAACTTTAGACACCAGGTTCTGAGGGCCTCGACCTACGGACTGATCGACTATCCGTCGATGGATTCACGATCCGTCAATTCAGTTCGTGGGTCATGCCTTACAATGGTTTTTGTCTGAATTTCTAGGGATGGTTTCAGATGCGAACCACGGACCGCCAGCACGGGCCGTGGTCTGACCTACTCTCCGTGGATGGCAACCGTGGGTTACACCTGCAACTTCTCAAAATCTGCATTTTGTTCTATTTTTGGATACGGGGTGTTATAGAAAAGGTCATCCTTGAACCATGAGGACTCACCAACAAGCTAGGAAAATACACAAGTCCAAGTTGTAGCCACTAGAATGATCACTTCAAGAACCAAACCCTACACTTGGGGAAAATGTAGGCAAAGTAGGTGTTAGTACAAAAATGTACGAAGTATGATAGCCATGCATAAAAACATTGAAGACATGGTAAAAGGGACATTTTATTTGAAAGCATCCAATTTACCAAGTTAAGCATGCATAAGAGATAACAACATATTCATAAACATAGTTTATACAAAGCTCATCATAACACAAGAGGAACATTTCATGAATAACCTTAAAGCATACTTGTGCAAGGCATGAATAAAACCCCATACATCTCACCAATGCTAAGTAAACCACCTTAGGCCATCATTCATGTTCGTCATCTTTTAAAACTCTTGAACACTATGAGATACCTCTTTAAGCACATCTTAGTTCGTTATTTCATTGAACACTTCGAGATACTTCTTTGAGCACATCTTAGTTCATTATTATTTTGAACACTATGAAATGCTTCATCAAGAATGTCTTAGTTCATTTTTAATTTTGTTGTAGTTGGGATATAGCCTTAACCTATATGAGACCATGTGAGCTATGACATGATCCCTCGCGATGTTACCCACACCGAAAAGGATTGGTCTACTTGACTAAGGTAGAATTGGTTGATTAGCTTAATTGGATCCACTAGCTAAACATCCTATAGGGCACATGGTTAGGGGGTACAAAGATTGCTACTAGAAACCTGGACTCTACTAGGTGAAGGCTTCCATCTCATGAGACATACTTTGCGAAACCTGGACTCTACTACGTGAGAGTTCCCATTTTGGAAGCCCGGACTCAACTATATGTGAGCCTCCATATCATTTCAATAGCCACTCGATGCTAGACATAAATCCCACAAGATAGTTATTAAGTCTCTACTTAATTCAAGTCTCTATTTAATTCAAGTCTCATGTAAAGATGTCCTTGACAATCAATCCAAGTTAATTCATTATAATAACTCTTTAGACCATGCGTGAGCAACTATCACCATCCATGATCACTTTTACCCTTAGGTTCAAATATGTGAGAAAAGCCTTTCACATTAAGTTCATTATGAGTTCATGAGAATAATCTTTCAATCAGCCTATAACAACATCGTAATTATTAACACTTCACTCTCAAAGTGTTCTGAAAGCATTTACATAAACTTTCATAAAACAAGCATAATCTCATACTTTACCTCCTTGAGGTTACAAACTACTTTCAATCAACACATCTAGAATTCAAGTATTAGACATGGATTTAATCATAATTTCATGTGACCCTATCACCTCATGCATCAATTCATAAAATTCACCTTTCATCAACAAAAACCCACATCATATCATCAACTTTGAGAAATATGGGATTTCATGGGTTCTTGGGGATACAACATAAAATTCATAGGAAATAATCAATTAATGCTTATAATAACATAATTAAACCCTTAGAATCATTTTTTAAAGGAACCCATGACTTTTGAATCAAACCCTAACTTTTGGGGATTTCTATCTTTTGAAATTGTATTTTGAAGGAACTCCATGGATTAGAGATTTCCATGGATGAAAGCTATCATACCTTAACAACAAAGCCCTATGAATTTGATGTGAAGACCCTAGCTTCTTCAACCCTAGCTCCAACTTCCTTCTTCTTCTTCTTCTTTGAGTATTCTAGAGAGAGAATTTTTTGTGAGGATGAAGTTTTGGGAATTGATTTGTGTTTTAAGAATAATGAGTTGAATGACTTAATTTAGGGGTCTAAAATCCTTATATAGGTGGTCTAAATTAGTCTAAAATGACATCACTTAATATTAATTAAAACCAGAAAACTCCAATGTGCCCCTAAACTTAACCCCCAAAACTGCCCCCAGGTCCTCATCCACGAGGCCACGTTGATGGGTTGTGGATGGAACCACGGACCATCCTGGTCAAGCCTGGTTTAGTTACTGGGAGTTGGCAACTTGGGCTTGAACCACGACTCAACCACCCATGAACCTTGAACCCATCCATGAGGGGTGGGTCCTGTTCTCGTGGTTCACTGCCTTAGGCAGTACCATGGGCTCATCTACGACTATCCACCCACAGGGCGTGGACCCACCAACGGGGCGTGGGTCCTGTCGCTGGTCACTACCAGGCAGTTTCTTGGGGTCCTTCTCAAGGGACCATGATTGGTCCTTGAGGGGTGGTACCTTGACGTTTTAACACAAAATCCCCTATTTTAAGTACGGGTAGTTACATTCATGACTCTAACCCTCAGGTTAAGTTCTAGTTTAGTCTACTAATTTTTGAGGTGTTACACCTTCTTAGTTCTCAACTTGCAAACATGACGATCAAGTATTTCAACAGGTATCTCCTCATAAGATAGGTTGTCATTAATAACAATATTCTCAGTAGGTATAATAAGTGAAGGATCACTCATACACTTCTTCAACATTAAAATGTGGAATACCACCTGGACTGCTACTAACTCTGACAGTAGTTCCTACTCATAACCTACATTGCCAACCCTCTTGGATATCGTGTAAGGACCAATGTACCAGGGACTAAGTTTCCCCTTCTTACCAAATCTCATAACACACTTCATGGTTGAAACATTCAAGTAAACCCAATCATCCATCTCAAATTCATAGTCTCTTCTCCTAACATCTGTATAGGATTTCTGACGACTTTGTGTTGTTTTCAACCTCTCTTGAATGATCTTTACCTTCTCCATAGCTTAATGAACCAAGTTTGGTCCTATCAACCCAGCTTCATCAACCTCAAACCATCAAATAGGATATCTACATCTTCTCCCATAAAGAGCCTCATAAGGAGCCATCCGAATGCTAGAGTGATAATTGTTGTTGTAAGCAAACTCAATAAGAGGTAAGTGATCATCCCAATTACCCTTGAAATTGATCACACACGCCCTCAACATATCCTCTAAAGTATTAATCGTACGCTCTTCTTGACCATCAGTCTGAGAATGGAAAGCAGTACTAAGGTTCACCTTCAAACCCAAACCCTTTTGGAAAGATTTCCAAAATTGTGCGGTGAATTGCGCACCTCTCTCTGAAATGATGGACACCATAACTCCATAAAGTCTGACTATCTCTTGAATATATAATATGGAATAATCCTCTCCTGAATAGGTAGTCTTTACCAGTAAGAAATGGGCTGATTTAGTCATCCGATCTACAATCACCCAAATCGAATCGTGCTTCCTACGAGACCGCAACAAACCAGTATTGAAATCCATATTGATCATCTCCCACTTCCATTCTGAAAGAGCAATGTTCTGAGCCATACCACCCGTCCTTTGGTGTTCTACCTTGATTTGATGGCAATTCGGGCATTTAGCAACGAACTCTTTAATACCCTTCTTCATACTACTCAACTAATTGACTTCTCTCCATTCACGGTACATCTTTATGGAACCAGGATGAATAGAGTATCTGGAGCTATGAGCTTCCCCCATGATCCTCACTTAGAGTTCATCCACCTTTGACACACAATCTACCTTCATACCTCAACACACCATATCCCCTTGATCAAAAGCATCACTATCTGTGTATGAACATTTGCCTTTAATTAAAGCAAAACATGGCCTTGGTCTTGTTTGTCTTTCACTTCGGACACTGGTGATCATTCATCCCCATTCATCACCACCATTCCTCCTTCATTGGAATCCATTAACCGGACTCCCAATCTTGCAAGTCTGTGCACATCTTTGGCTAACTCTTTCTTGCCTTCCTCAACATGGGTAGTACTACCCATAGACAACCTGCTCAAAGCATCAACAACAACATTAGCCTTACCTGGGTGATATAGAATACTTATGTCATAATTCTTGAATAACTCCAACCACCTCCTCTGTTTAAGATTAAGCTCTTTCTGACTGAACACAAACTGAAGACTCTTGTGATCGGTGAACACATCTATATGAACACCATAAAGATAGTGAAGCCATATTTTTTAAGCGAATACTACATCATCTAACTCTAGATCATGCGTTCGGTAATTTTTCTCTTGAATCTTAAGTTGTCTGGAGGCATAGGCTATAACTTTGCCGTTCTGCATCAATATACAACCCACTCCAACTCTGGACGCATCACAATACACCACAAAGCCTTGTGTACCCTCTGGTAAAGTCAACACTAGGGCAGTAGTCAACCAAGTTTTCAATTCCTGAAATCTCTTCTCACAAGCTTCAGACCATTGAAACATTGTTGTCTTCTAAGTCAACTTAGTCAACGGGGACTAAATAAATGAAACCCCTAAACAAACCTCCTATAATAACCAGCCAATCCAAAGAAATTCCTTATATCAGTTGGAGATATGGGTCTAGGCTAGTTCGTCACTGCCTCAATATTTTAAGTGTCAACTCAAATCCCTTCACCAAACACAATGTGGCCTAAGAACACCACGAACTAAAGCCAAAACTCACACTTAGAAAATTTGGCATACAACTTCTTATCCTTTAGAGTTTGGAGAACTACTGTAAGATGACTAGAATTATCTTCCTCATTCCTCGAATAAATTAGAATGTCATCAATAAACACGATAACAAATATATCAAGATAAGGATTAAAGTCTCTGTTCATAAGATCCATGACCGCTGCAGGAGAATTAGTCAAACCAAAAGACATGACAAGAAACTCATAATGACCATAGCGGGTCCTGAATGCTGTCTTTGGAATATCACTCTCTCTTACTCTCAACTGATGATAGCTAGATCTGAGGTATATCTTAGAAAAACAAGTGGCATCCTGAAGTTGATCGAAAACATCATCAATTCTCAAAAGGGGATACTTATTCTTTATAGTAACCTTGTTCAATTGGAGGTAATCAATACACATCCTAAGAAAACCATCTTTCTTCCTCACAAATAAGACCGGAGTGCCCCAAGGTGAGAAACTTGGTCGAATGAAACCTTTATCAAGAAGGTCTTTCAACTCAACGGGAGCCAGTCTTTATGGAGGAATAAAAATAGGTTGAGTATCAGGGAGAATATCTATACCGAAGTTGATTTCTCTCTCAGGATGGACTCTGGGAAGATCATCTCGAAAGACTTCTTGAAACTCACTCGTAACTGGAACTGACTGAATATGTGGTGTCTCAACACTTGAGTCATTAACTCAGACTAAGTGATAGATGCACCCCATGAAAACTAAATTTTTGGCCTTGAGGTACAAAATAAGATGTCCCTTAGGCACTACTAAACTACTCATCCACTCAATAACTGGCTTATTAGAAAACTGGAACTTAACTACTCGAGTTCTACAATCAACTGAGGCATAACAAGAATGAAGCCAGTCCATACCTAGATAACCTCAAAGTCCACCATATCTAACTCGACTAAGTCAGCCATGGTGTCCTTGTGATTGACAGAAATAGTACAATCATGATAAACTCTCTGAGCTAGAATAGACTCACCAATAAGTATGGAAACACTGAAGGGCTCAAGAAGTCGCTCGGGAAGAATATCAAAACTCATAGAAATATACGGAGTCACAAAATATAAACTCGCACTTGGATCAAACAATGCATATATATCAAAAGTAAAGACTTTGATCATACCAGTGAGAACATCAGGTGAATTTTCTTTCTCTTGGGGACTGGTGATAGCATACAGATGGTTTGCTCCTCTGCATGTCCCTGAAGTAGCTCCTCTAGGTGTAGCTTTGTCTGGCGGAGCAACCGAAGAAGATTAAGCTCTATTACCCCCATTAACATTACCTTGCTTGTTCCTAGGGCACTCTTTCATGAAATGACCTGCCTGACCACACTTGAAACAACCAGTGGAGCCATCACGACACGCTCTTGGGTGGTTCCAACCACACTTAGCACATTTAGGATTCTAGTTGGCCCCTTGTGCCACACTACCTTAAGATTGAGTAGGTCTAGCTCTAAAGTTCTACAAATTCTGATTTCTAAACTCACATTTGTTCTTTGGTGCAGGTGCACTAGCAAATGATGGAGCATGTCCAGTTGGCTTTTGTTTAGAAGATGACCGGTTTGCATTACCCTTTTGCTGCCCGAACTCATTACCTGTTGTCTTAGCCTTCTTGTTTTGGAACTCTTCTCTATCTCTCAGCGTATTTTCCTCAACCTGTTGCACATGGATCATAAGCCTTGATATGTCCATGTCCCCTATCAACATCGCAGCCTTACCCTCTTTGCTTGAAAGATGAGACAACCCAAATACAAATAGACTCATCCTACTCCTCATATCAGTAACCATCTCCGGATCATAACGTGAAAGTTGAGTGAACTTGAGGTTGTACTCATGCACACTCATTGATTCCTACTTAAGAGTGAGGAATTTTGTTACCTTTGCCTCTCTTAGTTCACGGGGAAAGGAACGCACCATTAAGGTGTCTTTGATCACATCCCAACTCACAATTGGTGCCCTTTCAGCTCTACTATTCTTCCATTGGTCGTACAAGACCCTAGAAACAACCTTAAGTTAGTATGCAACTAACTCCACACGCTCAGCATCTGCATTATGCGTCACCTCAAACACTTTTAGCAACTCTTCCACAAAGTTTTCCAGATCCTCGGTGACAGTTGAACTGGTGAAGTCTAAAGGATTCATCCTTAAGAACTCATGGATCCTGGATGTATCAGCCACATCCTGTTGATTCCCTCATTTTTCCCCATCTTGGTTGGTCACAACTTCACTCAACATCCGGATAGCATCCCACAACTCAGCATTATTGACCTCTCCTTGGGGTTGCACTTCTGGTGCATTGGGGACCCCTTAACCCTGGGGTCAACTTTTCTCCTAGCAAGATGACCTAAAACAACTCTTCGTGGAGGCATAATATGAAAGATACGCGCAAACATGAATTAGAAAGAAGCTTTTATAGAGTTGAACTCTATCGCATGAAAAAGTATGAAAGATGAGAGACAGATCCTAATTGGCATAGTCTCCTAGTTATAGAGGTGTCGCACTTCACACCGATAACAAAGACTCTATAGATACGGCTTCATAGACACCCTAGGACTCTCGAACTCTATGCTTTGATACCAAGTTTGTCACGCCCTGAGCCTACACCCTGGAAGTAACTAGCACTCGAGAACCAGTGATGGTCCACAAGAGAACCCTTGGCCTGGCTCAATACTCAGCGGAAGACTTACTCAACAATATATGAACTCAAAAGTAAAGGTTGCTCAAAAGTCTCAAAATAGATAACTCAAAATATTTTTTTAAAATACATTCAACTGGCCAAAAGAGACAACTCAAGTCTTAAACATATAACAATGGAAATGAAAAGACTCCTCAAGACACTACTATCTATGAAGCCTCTAACAACTATGATAGAAGTTGGGACAAGACACACGACATCTTAAAATGACTGGAAGTAAATGTGGAACTCTCTGAAGCAAAGAGGCTCACTAAAGCAACTTTGGAACTGCAAGTGGTATCAACAGAGCGCCTGTTGATGACCCTGGTTACCTATATCTGCATCATGAAATATGCAGGCCAAATGGCATCAGTACATGGAATGTACGAGCATGCAAGGGGAACTCTAAAGCACCGACATAAGCTTGAACTGATAAAAAGGAAGAACATACTCACCTCATCTCAACTCAACTCAAGGATACTCAAGGATACTTAAAGATACTCTAAATCAGAAATACTCAACTCAGTTCAATATAAAAGCAACAAAAAAGATGCATTATAATGAAAGCTTTTAAAATAGTAGATAATAACTCAATGTATTTAAAAATACAATAATAACTCTTTTACTCTTATTTGGGAGATTCTCTAACCGACAACTATCACTTTGAGCTATGTGATGATACAACATCTCGCCCACGCTGTCAGAACTTTCCTATACCTTGTTGGAGTATAGGACATCCTCAACTAAGTGGATCCACTAAGATATGCCTAAAAATCAATATGTAATCATATAAAAGTATGACCCATTTTACCCATGTTGGCATACATGGTTTATGAGGACTTTGAGTTGTCTGAACTCATCCCCATATTGGTTGCTCAATACTACTCCCAAAAATATAACTCATTCTCATATGCTTAAAAACATCTCCTCATCCTCAAACTTTGAGATTATTACTCATTAGGTTCTCTTAAAAGAGATAGTTCTCAAAAACTTCTCATGAACTAGTCATTTGGATATCAAAGTTTCCTCTCATTTTAAATGGAAAACATTTACTCTTGGGAATACTTAGTTCCATATTTCATTTTGAAAAAATTAAACTCTACTCAACTCTCCTCATCCTCATACTCAAGTGCTCAAGTCTTAAAATAAATTTTTAAAAGTTTTCAAAAGACTTCTCAAAATGACTTAAAAGAACTCCCTCGAACATTACTCTTAATTCTATCTTAAATTTGAAAATGTGAATTCAATAATTATGATTTCGATATACGTATTTCTCAATGATTAGATGTAGTTTGAATATTTATAATCAAGAAGAGGGCAATGATACACTTTAAAAGAACTTGGACGTAACAAACAATGAAAAAGAAGCGAGGGCAGGCGACCCTTGTTCACGGGGTGCCAGCCCTTAAACTTCATAAACTATTTTCTAGTGCAGTGCAGGCATGGTGCACCAACCTCCCTGGCGCATCAGTGGCGGGTCGCGCCACCCCTTCCCCAGGACATTTTGACGAATTTTTCTTCTCGATTTTTGCTCTTAATTCACCTAGAATCGATTGATTTCTTCCTAACTCTATTAGATTCATATACCCAACATAAGTAAATTAAAATCTATTCAAATCTCCTCAAGAACAACCCTCAAACTCAAAACCCTTGCCTCAATAATTCATCAAAATTCCATTTATGAGAATGAAGAATGAAACCTTAAGAAATTCATCAAGAACCTCAATAAACGGATTTTCATGGATGAAATTTAATCAAGAAACTCATGATTAGCATGAGGGTGAACGAACCCATCAATATGAAAGCTTACATACCTAGTAAGGATCAAATCCTTGGCGAAATTCCTCAAAGATCGCAAGAATCTTGAACGCTTGAAGCTTTTCTCCCTTTTCTCCTATTGAACTTTTCCTGAACCTTTCAAGTGTTTTAGACTTTATCGTAAAATGATTTTAATCAGCTTTGACCCTAATTTGGGAGGAAAAACTTATGGACTTAGTGGGGTAAGGAAAAGACCAAAATATCCCTGCATAATTCGAATGAATTTCCTTAACTGGATAGGCTGCCCTTAAACAGGCATATCTCCCTCCTTCGAACCTGGAATTTAGCAAACTCAGTGACATTGGAAAAGAGGACTCAAAGACATTTCATTTGATATCTCATAGGCCACCTAACTCATCATGTGTGGAAAGTTATGGTCGTTTGAAGTCCACCCAAAAATCATAATTGAAGTCTAACTTGCACAAATCTCAATTTAGCTCTTTCCAATTTAGCTCTTTCCAATTTAGTTCTTTCTAAAATTAGCTCTTTCTAAGACCGAGGTTTTACATAAATGACTAGGGTTCATGTGATAATATAAGCATGAACAACAACTCAAGAATCAAAATGCATAAAGTATCATAATATCAATGGTTAAGAAAACTTGAATTCAAAATACGGAAGACAAACCAAACTTGGAATTCATGTAACTTTGGGTAAAACCCTAAATTTATCTCTTTACTAACTAAATTTAGATATAGGACGTGAGGACGAACTTAGTCCAACACTATGAATAGCCTTGCATACTTGATTATGAAGCTATTGGATTGAAAACTTTTGTGGAGACTTCATTTTTGTTGACCCTGAGGAAGAAGACTAGCTTTGTTGAAGTAAATCTTTGATCTTGAAATCTTGATACTTGGTCTTGAAAAAAGAGACCATTTTATGGAGTTCTCAGAGTGGAAGAACCTTGGGAAAACCTTGGATTGAAGGCTTCTCTTTGTATCTTGAATTTTTAACATGGAAGTTTTAGGGTTCTTGATGAATAAAAGGAACCCTAGGTGAGTTTTGATTGAATTTTGAATGTTTAGATTGATGATTATGAAAGGAAAACTACTTAGTTGAATGATATACTCCTTTGAAACATCCAAAAACGACTTAGAATAGGGCTAAAAAGCTTGGAAAAGGCCCAAAATAACCTTGGAACACGTACATCAAGTTTTTGAAAAATAATCACAGAAAGCATTCAAAAAAGGCTC
Source organism: Solanum piurae (assembly GCA_029582685.1). Taxonomy (NCBI): domain Eukaryota; kingdom Viridiplantae; phylum Streptophyta; class Magnoliopsida; order Solanales; family Solanaceae; genus Solanum; species Solanum piurae. The sequence goes on from JAJOOO010002555.1 coordinate 12,180, forward strand.
CACGGCCCGTGAAACATTCTACCGTCTGTAGAGTCATCCGTGAAACAACTCATGCGTGATAGAGTTTCACTGAAACAAGCATAACTTTTTACTCTGAACTCTAGTTAATGCAAACTTCGTGAGGCTGGAAAGAAGACTCGTAGACCTTTAATGTGATAGGTCATTGTCCACCTAACTTTTATATTCTAAGAGATATGATCATTTGAAGTTGACCCAAGTAAACTCTTATATCAAAACTCAATCAGTAAGGAATCTTTCAACTCTAAAGGTTTATTATTACCTTAATTAATATCCAAATCTATTCCCACACCAAAGAATTGACCTTAACACCTAAGAACAATTTAAGAATCACCCGGTAGGACCTTATATGCATATGAAGAATTGTTTGAGTCTTAGCTTAGAAATTTTTGGGGTGTTACAAATAACTCTAAATGCTAGGAGCTCACCCTATTCTTCGAACACCAAAAGCTGCTCCGCATGAACTCTAAATCAATAGAGAGAACTCATATTATGATCTGCAGAGTACAGAAGTATTATATGAGCACCAACAAGAGAAACTCGGTAGTCATCGTCCATCTAAGCTCCAAAGATAATACAAATATAAATAACAAGTAATAAGCAAGGTACAACACAAGTAATTAAATAGGATATATACTATACTAGACAGGTAATAAGGAAAAAAATAGAACATAAAGAATAGGGGACCGAGTCAAGAACGTATCAGGAAACGCAAGCCAACAACTAATTCACAATCAAATTATGATTCAAAAGTCATCTACCCAAGTCCAAGAGGGCTAACATCCACAATATCTAGACCACAACATATCAACTAATAGATCAATATCACAAGAATACAAAATATCATCAAACAATAACCTAACTTGTCACACCCCAAAGCTACCACCAGGACACAGACACGGGACCTAGATCACAAGTGACCCCAAGCTAACCATGTAGCATATCATAAGCATACTGAATAAACTGAATTAGGAAAGTACTATGCGGAAGCTAAATAATAAGAAAAACTGAAATGATGGGGAATACCTATTTAAGTATGAATATATATAAAACCGAGAAGAGTTTAAGATACTAAGTAAAACTCAAATGCTAAAACTGAATCTAACTATGTCTGAAATAAGCCTCTAACTGACTAGAAGTGTTGGGACAAGCCCCAGCTAAATCTAGCAAAACTGAAACTAATGACTGAAAATAGAAAAAGTAACATCTTTGTCGTCCTCAGAGAATGAGGACTCACCACTGATACTGTTGAGTTGAAGATCGGGAACCAATTTATGCGTGATCTAGAAGCTGAGGACATGAACCTATATCACAAGAAGATGTAGTGCAGAATATGCGTCAGTACATGAAAGGTACTGAGCATGTAGGATAGAGTAAAGTTGAACAATAAACATAATAGAACAAACATATAACTGAGCAATGATATGAGATAAGAATGATACTAAACTGAGAATATTGTACATTAAATGACTGAATGCAATGATGAAGTTTATAACATGTTGAGACCGAAATATGATTGTACCTGATAACATGGTCAATGCAATAAAATATCACTGTAAGGGACCTACTAATAATCGACATAAAACCACATGAGCTAAATATGGAGTCCGATGTATACGCCCCATCGAGAGGACCCAATATACCCTGCTAGAGGTATAAAGGTATGACTAGCGTGATCACTAATACGTAATGCCCATGGAGGGGATTTATAAACCTATGGGGGGACGTAGTTTTGGGACTATTCGGGTATGCTGAACTCTAGTCCACTCAATTTAAGCCTACTCCCAATTAGAATATATATAAGCAATATTATGACTGAAATGCTGAAGTACTGGATAGCTCAATAACTGACATGCAAACTCTGAGAATGCAACAATTATGACTGATAATGTGACATTCGTAAACTGAAGCATGTATATCTGAAATAACTGACCTAGCATGTGTAATTCATGAAGTAAAAGAACTACATAGCTAGGGTTCTGAATATCATTCAAGAAACTAGTAACAATATGATAATCTGATTTGGATCATTATAATAGCTAAAACCCAAGAGTTTCTAACATTCAAGAAACCCTAGGTCAAGATAATATCAAGGGAATCAAGATTCTGACTGAAATCTAGGGACCTAATGGGTGAAAGGAACCCACTAGTGAAATCCCACATACCTAGAGGCAAATTCCACAGAGAAATCTTTCAATTTCGGGGCCAGAGCTGATGAAAACTCTTTGCATTCTTCAACTAGGGCTTCTCAACTTTCTCTCTGATTATTGCTCTAAGTTTCGCTTGATTTTGGTGAATAATTGATTAGGGTAAGTCTAGTTAGTTTACTAGGCTAAAACTAACCGAAACCACGTAGTTTAGGGGTTAAACGACGTAGTTTAAAGGTCCAATGCATAGGGAAAAGACCAAACGACCCCTGACTTAGAAGTTGTCGGGGTCATCGAAGGACCTCGAATGGACCGACGATCCATTCTGGTTGGTCGTCGTTCGGCTTTAGAGACTTGATTTCTAAGGGTCTGACCTACGGCCCTAGACCATGGACCGTGGTCTGACCTATGGTCTGTAGGTCCTTATGTAGGTCTGGACTTAGAATAATTTTCTGGGGGCTATGGGACTGAAAGTTTGGGGTTGACCTACGGACGGTGGCCTGACTTACGGTCCGTATGTCCCAGGGTGGACCCCTAGATGGATTTCTAGACCTTTTTTGGGAGGGGTTTGTAGGTGGTGAACCACGGACCACCAGGATGGACTGTGGGTCGCCCTACTGTCCGTGGGTGGCAATCGTGGGTTGCACCTTCAACTTCTAGAAAATCTATTGGTTTGGTATGTTTAGGATATGGGGTGTTACATTATCTCCCCCTTGGAAACATTCATCCTCGAATGAAGACTCAACTAGCTGGAGATGGAGGGAAAGAGCTGCAAACCCTACCACTAAACACTGGAAACTGATTTCTAACTGAACTATGTTCCAAGAACATACATATATACTGAAAGTGCAAGTATAAACTGAAGGAACAAGATACTAAGACTGAAGCTACGCATGAATGACTGAAAAACTGGAGAGGAACTATTACCTCAAGCTAGAATGGAACCAGAAGGAAAGAGATGAGGATACTTGGTCTTCATGGCTGCTTCTGCTTCCCAAGTAGCTCTCTCTACGGAGTGACTCCTCCATAAAACCTTAACTGAAGCGGCTTTTTTGTTTCTCAAACTTCGAACCTGATGATCAAGAATCTCAACTAGAAAATCCTCATAAGTGAGACTATCCTTCACAGCCACACTTTCTAAAGCTACTATAGATGCTGGATCACCCACACACTTCTTCAGCAACGAAATGTGAAAGACCGGATGCACTGCTGCTAGTTCTGCTGGTAACTCTAACTCATAAGACACTTTTCAATGCTTTTCAAGATATTGTAAGGGCCTACATATCTAGGACTGAGCTTTCCTTTCTTGCCAAATTTCATCACCCCCTTCATAGGTGACACTTTCAAGAAAACCCAATCACCAACTTGGAACTCCAAGTTCTTTCTCCTTACGTCTGCATAGGACTTCGGGCGACTCTATGTTGTCTTAAGTCTATCTCTAATGAGTTGAACCCTTTCCATGGCATCATGAACTGAACCTGACCCTATCAAGGCTGCTTCACCTACTTCAAACCAACCAACTGGAGATCTATATCTACACCTATACAATGCCTCATAAAGGGCAATCTGAATACTATAATGGTAGCTATTATTGTAGGCAAACTCTATAAAAAGAAGGTGATCATCCCAACTACCCTTGAAATCGATCACACAAGCTCTCAACATGTCCTCTAAGGTCTGAATGGTACGCTCTTCCTGAGCATCCGTCTGTGGATGAAATGTCGTGCTAAGATTAACCTTAGTGGCATATGGATGAATAGAATACCTGAAGTTATGGGCTTCTGCAAGAATCTTTTGTCTCAAATCACCCACCTTAGGAACATATAATCGACCCTGTTAGCGAAGTGCACTATCTCCCTCTTAGGAGAAAACCTCAACTCTCTTCTGATGAAGTGCACCTTTCAGTTGATGCAATATTGGATCACTATCTTGCTTTTTCTTAACCTCCGCTACCAATGAATATTCTGACCCATTCTGAACCGTTACACCACCATCTGATATGCTCATAAGGCGAACTCCCAAGCAAGCAAGCCTGTGAACATCTTTTGCTAGTTCCTTTTTTTCTTCTTCAACATGTGCTACACAACCCATAGATAGCCTACTAAGAGCATCTGCTACTACATTGGCCTTACCGGGATGGTAATGCACACTCATGTCATAATCCTTGAGGAACTCAAGCCATCTCCTCTGGCGAAGACTCAACTCTTTGTGGGTGAACACATATTGAAGGCTCTTATAGTCTGTGAACACATCTACGTGAACACCATACAAGTAATATCTCCAATCTTAACTGCAAACACCACTGATGCAAGCTTGAGGTCATGAGTCGGATAATTCTTCTCATGCACCTTAAGTTGTCTAGAAGAATATGTTATAACCTTACCTCGCTGCATTAATACACAACCTAGGCCAACTCTGGATGCATCACAATAGATAACATAATCGTCTGAACCCTCTGGTAGAGTCAAAATAGAATTGTAGTCAACCTACTTTTCAGTTTTACGAAGCTTTTCTCACAATCATCTGACCACTGAAACTTAACCTTTTCCTGAGTCAACTTAATCAATGAAGAGGCTATGGATGAATATCCTTCCACAAACCTTCTGTAGTAACCAGCCAAACCCAAAAAACTTCTAATATCTGATGGAGAGAAAGGACTGGGCCATTGTTTCACTTCTTCTATTTTCTGAAAATCTACTAGAATCCCTTCGCTAGATATAAAATGCCCCTGAAAAGAAATAGACTGCAACCAAATCTCACACTTACTGAACTTAGCGAATAGTTGGCGATCTTTGAGAGTTTGCAGGACAACCCTCAAATGAGTCACGTATTCTTTATCATTCCTAGATTAAATGAGGATATCATCAATGAAGATGATAACGAACAAGTCCAAATACTGCTTGAACACCCTGTTCATCAAAACCTTGAAAACTATAGAAGTGTTGGTTAGTCCAAATGACATAACTACAAATTCATAATGACCATACCGAGTTTTAAAGGCTATTTTAAGAATGTCACTATCTCTGACTCTGAGCTGATGATAATCGGATCTGAGGTCTATCTTCAAAAAATGACTAGCAACCTGAAGTTGGTCGAACAAGTCATCAATCCTGGGGATAGGGTACTTATTCTTGATTATGACATTGTTCAACTATCGATAGTCAATGCACATTCTGAGAGAACCATCTTTCTTTTTTCACGAACAACACTGGTGAACCCCATGGGGAAATAATAGGTCTGATGAAGCCCTTATCTAGAAGGTTTTCAACTGCTCTTTCAATTTCTTAAGCTCAGCTGGAGCCATTCTGTAAAGAGGAAAATAAATAGGCTAGGTGTGTGGAAGGAGATCAATTCCAAAGTCGATTTCGCTTTTGGGAGGAACTCCGGGAAGATCTTCTTGAAACACTTCTCGGAACTCATTAACTACTGGAACTGACTCAAGAGTTGGGGTTGCGGAGCTTGAATACTTAACCCAAACTAGATGATAGAGATACCCCTTAGAGATAATCTTTCTGGCCTTAAGGTAAGAAATGAATCGACCCATAGGCACTAAGCTACTACCCTTCTATTCTAAGATTGGTTCGTTTGGAAACTGAAAACGAACGGTCCTAGTTTTACATTCGACTGAGGCATAACATGAATGTATCCAATCCAAGCCTAGAATGATATCGAAATCTACCATTTCTAACTCTGCAAGATCTATTGAGGTGACTTTTTGGGAGACTGTGACACGACAATTTTTGTATACCCGTCTAGCTATAACTGGGTCACTGACTGAGTAGAGACTGAGAAGGGTTTTGAAAGAGTTTATGGACTAACATTGAAGTTAACTACTAAATAGGGAGTTACAAAGGAAAGAGTAGCACCTGGATCCAACAAACCATAAACATCTAAGTTAAAGACTCGTAACGTACTAGTGACCACATTAGGAGAATCTTCCTGATCTTGGCGAGCCTGAAGAGCATTCAACCTATTTTGGCACTGATCACCACCTGTACCAAATGAGTTGCCCTGCTGAGTCAGGCGACATGCTGGTGTTGCTGAAGTTCTAGACTGAGCCCTACCATTATTGCCTCATTGACCCTGTATAGCAGAAGGACATTCTCTCAACCTGTGACCAGACTGACCACACCCAAAGCATCATTCATTTCCTGCAAGACACTCACCCGGATGGTTCTTACCAGACTTTGGACAAGTTGGGTAGGTCCTGGTGCCTGAAACACTCCCGTGAGACTTAGAGACTGATGGACCTTTCTGATCCTATCAAAATTTAGAGGATGGAACACTAGTTGATGAACGTGCTGGGGCTGAAGTCTTTTTCTGAAACTGCGAGTGATTTCCACCACCCGATTTCAGTTGAGATTACTCATAGTTGCCTGTCCTAGCCTTCTTATTCTCATTAGCTTGTTCCCTAAGCTTATCTCTCTCAACCTGCTGAGCATGAGTCATGAGCCTATAGATGTTCATATTTTCCAGCAACATTGCATTCCTACACTATATTTTAACTAAGTTGGATACCCCATATAGAAACTTATTCATTTGAGCCCTAGAATTAGCAACCATGTGAGGAGCATACCTGGAGAGTTGGGTGAACTTGAGTCCATACTCTTGAACTATCATGTTACCTTACCTTAAATTCATGAATTCCTGAGCTTTTGACTCCCTCAACTCTCTTGGGAAGAACCTGTCCAAAAAAGTCTCACTAAAGCATTCCCAAGTGATAGGAGTTGCATCCGCACCCATGTTCTCTTTCTACTAAGTATACCATATGTGAGCTACATCCTTAAGCTGGTACGATGCCAACTCAACCCTATCATTCCCAGTTACCTGCATCACTCCGAAGATCTTCTTGACCTCATCTATGAAGTTTTGGGGATCCTCACCAATCTGCGATCCTAAGAACTCAGGCGGATTCGTCCTAATAAAATAACGAACCCTGTCTGCCACTGATTCACCACTAGAATTTGTAGGAACTGGACCCTGCTAGTTGTTCTGGTTAGTCACACTCTGAGTCAAAACTTGAATAGCATTCCAAAACTCTGCATTCAAAACTTCCTGATCTGGGACTGGAGGAGTTAAATTAGCATTGCGGGCATTCACATTCCTTCTGTAAGCTCTACGAGGAGGCATGATCTAAAAATGCATAACGATGGATTAGAGAGGGATCATACCTTATGCACGATAAGAATATCAAGAAAGTGAAGTTTTCCTAAAATACTTTGTAGCCTCCCTCTCATTAGATGTGGTGCACTTCACACCTATGAAACAGACTCTACTTAGTGTGGATTTTCAGACATCCTAGAACTCTTAAACATAATTCTCTAATACCAAGTTTGCCACACCCCGAAGCTACCCCCAGGACGCGGATACGGGACCTAGGATCACGAGTGACCCCAAGCTAACCCTTCTGGCATATCATAAGCATACTGAATAAACTGAATTAGGAAAGTATTGTGTGGAAGCTAAATCATAAGATAAACTGAAATGATGGGGAATAACCATTTAAGTATGAATCTATATAAAACCGAGAGGAGTTTAAGATACTGAAATAAATCTCAAATGCTAAGGGAATCAAGAAACATTAAGTCTAGATAATATTAAGGGAATCAAGATTCTGACTAAAATCTAGGGACCTAATGGGTGAAAGGAACCCACTAGTGAAATCCCACATACCTGGTGGAGAATTCCACGGAGAAATCTTTCAATTTTAGGGCTGGAAGTGATGAAAACTCGCTGCATTCTTAAACTAGGGTTGCTCAACTTTCTCTCTGATTTTTGCTCTAAGTTTCACTTGATTTTGGTGAATAATTGATTAGGGTAAGTTCTAATTAGTTTACTAGGCTAAAACTGACCAAAACCACGTAGTTTAGGGGTTAAACGATGTAGTTTAGCTATCCAACGCATAGGGAAAATACCAAACGACGCCTGACTTAAAAAGTTGTCGGGGTCACCGACGGACCAGATCGATGGATCGTGGATGGATCGACGGTCCATTCTGGTCGGCCGTCGTTCACCTTCAGAGACTTGATTTCTGAGGGTCTGACCTACAGCCCTAGACCACGGACCGTGGTCTGACCTACGGTTCGTAGGTCCTAGCGTAGGTCTGGACTTAGAATATTTTTCTGGGGGGCTCTGGGACTGAAAGTTGGGGGTCCACCCATGCCTGGACCCCATAACTCTTTAAGGTACAAGCAACAAACATATCCTAACCGCCGCCCCGCCCCCCCCATAAAATTGGAGGGTGTTAACAATAATCAATTATACTGGTGCTAGGTGATGAGTATCAATGCAGGATTTGCATTAGAACCATTAGTAACCATAGGTAACCAAGTGTATACACCTACCCCCTATCCTAATATAGCGAGGTAGGACTCGTGCATCTCCCTCTTTTTGTACAATGGAACACACAGCCAGAAGGACTCACAAGGGACGCGGGAAGCCCTTATACAGTGTTTGGGTCCAAACTAGGTCTTACAACAAGTCCTCTCCATTGCGGTACCATAGGTATAAGTAGCCAAACCATGCAGGAAAGGACATCGACGTGTCGGCTAGTGAAGTAAAAATTGAGCCCATCGAAAATGCCTCTAATGTTTCAAGTAGAAATGTATCACATCCTCGACGCCTCATAAATCTCAAACAATAGCTTAGCAAAATTACCTAAGTGGTACGACATTCATTAAAACGAGTTTAGAATAGTAACCAAGTAAAAATATCCATTCTCCATAAATGATAATGATGCAAAAATGCATGAACCGAGATCGTTCTACAAAACACATGAGAATTAACAATCAATGCAATGCATGGAATCACTACCATTCTACAGAGGTACTCATAATTAGATATACAATAACAACCCTACCACGCTACCAAGGCTGAGAGTACTAACCTGGAATCCATCTGGTCCTCGACCCCGTCCTGGGGCCCAACAATAAAATCACAAGCTCAATTAGTTATAACAAGACTACCCCTAATCAATGAGAAAAGAAGTCAAAAGAGTTTCTAAATCAACATAGGGGAAGAAAAGTAACTCAAAGAACAACGCCTTACCCATACACACCACTATGGTTTACAACTGAGCACAACTAAAGCAAACAAATGTCTACAACGAGCCACTAAGGTCTTAAGTACTAACACAAGATAAACGACCCAATGCAAGCCCTATAGGGAGCAACTAATAACTACAAGGGCGATAAAACACATCTATAGCTCAACCATAGCCTAAGACCACAAGTATCAATTCTAACAAGGTTAAGCATGCTAAGGAAAACTACAAGCAAGTCTACAAGGCTAAACTAAGGTCCTTGTCACCCACAATAAGCCCAACATTCCTATGAGAATCAAGAAAAGGTAGAATAATAGAATGAGGTAAAAAAACCCAACAAATACAGTACTAAAATCACATGTAATTCATACAAAACATTAACTAAGATGCCAAATCAAAAAATAGACTGAAGCCTACGTCGAAGCCTAGCATGCATGGTCTGAATCTACCGCACAAGAGTTATCCACTTTCGAAATGCCTCTGAACAACGCTGCACTACCAAATTATTGATCACCATGTAAATACAGACATTTAGACACTAAATTCAAAATATTTAGATAAAGACTCATTAATTGAATCAAAATGGAAATGTGGGACCCACACTGGAAATCCCAAAATTGACTCCATCAAAATTTCCTAATCGACTTACCTAGCATGTGTCCTGAAATGGGACACAATTTGATGCCCGGATCAGCCTAAACAAGAACATGCAATTTAATTCACCATTAAAGAGATATGGGAGCCCCTTTGGGGGGATAACTACCTAGAAATGATGCTCCCCTCACTTCCCCCAAACACTTGAATGTGTAGCCACACCAATACTAGATGAAAGGCAACTTGAATCACCCAAAATAGATCTCCCTAGCTCAACTTATCCATGTTCGAATATTGGAAGAGATGCTGAAAATGAGTTGAAAGAGGAGATATAACATCAGTGATGACCGCTAAGGCGGTCTAGTGGCCGCTAATGCGGTCACCACTAATGTGGTCAGCTCACCATAAAAGCAGCCCAGCTCCGAAAGGAACCGTCCGTAAAAGCGGCCACCAGGCCGCAAATATAGCTAGTCGGCCGCTAACGCAGCTCCTCTCCTTTAAGGCCTATCGCTAAAGTGCCTCATAGGTCGCTAACATGGCTACTGCAAAAGCGGTCTAAGGGAAGAAATCTTCAAACTTTGAATGGACCCTGGAACTCATTTAAGGTCCAAACAACACAAACCAAAAGTGATACCCACTCTGAAATGACATTCCAGACTCAACGGAACCATCAAAACATCTATCTAAGGTCGTCACGATGAAAAGTGGGTCCCACATCCAAGTTCCATTTTAACCCAAAATCCATAATATGGCTTGAAATGAGATCGGAAGCATCAGAATCTGCATAAAAGGTCACTCTAAACTCAACTCAATGTTCTAAAGATAACAGAACCATCTGAATTTCATTATGAGGCCATTTTCCATGAGTTTTGATCGAAATCAACCGTACAAACTCTAGAAGCTCCAAAACTTGGAAACTTGCACAAAACTTAAATGAACGACCTGATAACCAAATTGTCATTCCCAGAAGTCAGTAATGACTTGTGATCTCTATAGGAAATCTCTAAATGCTTAATCAATCGGAAATGGAGGAACTAACCTGGAGGGTCAGCACATTCAACTCACCAAGGCATGGATCAAGTGCAAGTGTATCAAGGTGAACACCTAGAAACACTGCACCTATAAGTGCTTCAACATCATCAAGACATTAAGCTAGTGCAAGTGTTACAAGAGGTCCACCTAGAACCATTGCACCTCTTTCTAACAAAAGACCAAGTGCATCAAGATCACCAAGGCATGGTGCAAGTGTAAGTGGTGTTGTTCTATCAACAAGAACTAGGAGTGGTAGAGGAAGAGGTAGAGGAATGGGAAGTGGAGCAAGAGGTATTAATCATCCACTTTAAAGTTGGTTTACATGTTCTCAAGGTAGTGCACCATATGTTCTAGGCCATAATGCAAATGTTGCACCAAAGGAAAGTGCTATTGTTAGGAAAGGAAAGAGTGTTGGAAACACAACCCAGTTTTAAAGGCCAAGAGTAACTGGAATGGGTGTGTTTCATGATATGAATGATTTTACAACTTTCAATGTAAGTATTGTGATGTATTCATAATGTTTTTTCTATAATAACTTGATAGTATTTTTTCTATAATAACTTCAATTCTCTAAAACTTTTGTAGCTTGAATACCAAGTAACGAAATATTATGGACTGGACCAAAAAGAGTCTTTAGATCAACAGTTGTAACTGTAGATGTTGGTTTCAAACCAACAAGTGGATTGAAGTGCGAAGGAAATCAAGCAATTAAGCAATCACAAAAAAAGCTTCAACAGATTAGAGATCAATCAAAGCTTTCAAACTCGAATACTTCCTCTTCTTCAAAATCTCGAGACTAATGAAAACCATAATGTTGATATCAGTGGTGTTTGTTTAGTACTGTTTTGGTGCCACTAAGGTACTATTTTGTTTCTTGTTTGAAGGAGAAGCAACTTGTCATGCCCCGAGCCTACACCCTAGGCGTAACTAGCACTCGAGAACCATTGTTGGCCCCCAAGCAAACCCTTGGTCTAGCTCAATACTCAGTGGAAGACTTACTCAACAATGCATAAACTCAAAAGTAAATATTTACTCAATTGTATTAGTAATAAATAAGCTCAGAAATGTCTGGAAACATTCAACTATCCCAAAGAAGGCAACTCAAGTCTTAAACATTAACAATGGAAATGGAAAATATTCCACAAAACACTACTATCTATGAAGCCTCTAAATACTTGAGACATCTTAACAAGACTGAAAGGTAAATGGGGAATCCTTCGAAAGCAAGGAGGCTCACCAAAGCAGATCTAGAACTGCATGTGGTATCAACATAGCCCCTGTTAAAGACCCTGAATAATTGTATCTGCATGATGAAAAGTTGCAGGCCAAATGGCGTCAGTACATTGAATGTACTAGCATGTAAGGGGAACTCTGAAACATAAAGACAGGCTTGTACTAATAAAAGGGAAACATACATAACTCATCTCAACTAGACTCAACTCAACTCAACTCAAGAATACTCAACTCAACTCAAGATGAAAGCAATGATAACAATATGCAATATACAAAGCTTTGAAAATAGTAGGCAAGAATTCAAATATATGAAAATACAATAATAAACTTTTTTACTCTTATTTGGGAGATTCTCTAATCGACAACCATCACTACGAGCTACGTAATGATACAATGTCTCACCCACACTTCCAGAACTATCTTATACCTTGGCAGAGTATAGGACATCCTCAACTAAGTGGATCCATTAAGCTGTGCTTAAAAGTAATAAGGAATCATCTAAAAATTATGATCTTTTACCCATGTTTATGAGGATTTTGAGTTGTCTGAACTCCCCAATCGATGCTCAATATTACTCTCAATTATATATATATATATATATATATATCCAAAATCATGCTCATATGTTTTAAAGAAAACATAACTCTTCCTAAATTTGAGATAATTGCTCAAAAGATTCTCTCAGAAGAGATAATACTCAAAACTCCTCAGGAACTCATTTGGAAATCAAGGTTTCCTCTCATTTTAAATGTAAAAGTGTTTATACTTGGGAATACTTAGTTTCCTTATACTAATTTTGAAACCTGAAACTCAACTCTTCTCATTCTCATATTCGTTTACTCAAGTCTTAAAACAAGTTATAAAAGGTTGTAAAAGACTTCTCAAAAATGACTCAAAAGACTCTCTAACTTTACTCTTAATAATTACTTGAATTTGAAATGTGAATTCAAGAGTTATTATTTGGGTATATAGGATCTCTCGGTGATTTGATGAAGTTTTGAAAGTTAAAATTACAAAGAGAGCGAAGACACGATTTAAAATAACTTATACGGAACAAAAAACGGAAGAAGAATAGGGGCAGGTGACCCTGGCGCAGGGTGACAGCCCCTCAACTTCGGAAGGCCAATTTTGGTGCACTGCAAGCGCAGGGCGTCAGCCCCTCAGGCGCCTCAGTGGCGCGCCGCCCCACCCTCTACCTAGAAAATCCGACGAATTTTTCCTATTTCATTTTTTGTCCTAATTCACCTAGAATCGATTGATTTCTTCCAAACTCTCTTAGATTTGTAAATCCAACACAAGTAAACGAAAACCCACTCAAAATTCCTAACGAAAGCCCACAAATGCAAGACCCTCACCTCAAGAACTCAACAAAAACTCCACATTCAAGAATGACGAAATAAAACTTCAAGAACTCAACAAAAACTCCATAATCAAGAATGAAGAAATAAAACCTCAAGAACTCCACAAGATTCTCAATATACTCAATCACATGAATGAATTCATAAAGGAAACACGTGATTGGTGTGAGGGTGAACAAACCCATCACTATGAAAACTTACATACTTCGTAAGAACCACATTCTTGGCGAAAATCCTCAAAACTCAATGAACGCTTGAAGATTTCTCCCTTTTTCTCCTCTTGAACCTTACCCTAACCCGTCAACATTTTTTGGAATGACTAAAATTGATTCCAATTAATTTAGACCCCTAAAAAGGTAAAAACAAACGTGTGGGCCTGGTGGGGTATGGAAAATACCAAAATACCTATCCTCAAATCAGATGGAAATGCCTTACTAGACAGGCTGCACTCAAACAAGCATAACTCCTTCATATGAACTTGGAATTTAGCAAACTCAGTGGCGTTGGAAAGAGGACTCAATGACCTTCAATTTGATATCTCATGGGACACCTAAATCATCATGTTTTCAAAGTTATGGTCGTTTGAAGTTGACCCAAAACTCAATATTTAAGAGTAACCTGTACCAATTCTCAATTTAGCTCTTTCTAATTTAGTCCTTTCTAAAATTAGCTTTTTTTCAGACCGAGGTATTACAATATCTCCCCTAACACCCAACTCAAACACCGAACATGCAAATAGATCATAGTTCAGCACATCAATGTAAGGAGTTATTGACAAAAGTTATTACCTTGGTTTGGAATTTCTCCGGAAGGAAAGAGATGAAGGTATATATTCTTCATATCCTCCTCAGCTTCCCAAGTAGCTTCCTCAACAAATTGATTTCTCAATAAAACTTTGACAGATGCAACCTCCTTGGTTCTCAACTTGCGAACCTGCTGATCAAAAATCTGAACGGGTATCTCCTAATAAGATAGGGTGTCCTTGATACCAATATTCTCAGTAGGTATAATAAGTGAAGGATCATCCATACACTTATTTACCATAGAAATGTGGAATACCAGATGGACTGATGCTAACTCTAACGGTAACTCTAACTCATAAGCTACATTGCCAATTCTCTTGGATATCCTGTAAGGGCCAATATATCGGGGACTGAGTTTCCCCTTCTTGTCAAATCTCATAACACCCTTCATGGGTGAAACCTTCAAGTAAACTCAATCATCCACCTCAAACTCCAAGTCTCCTCTCCTAACATTGGTATAGGATTTTTGATGACTTGGTGCCGTTTTCAACCTTTCTTGAATGATCTTCACTTTCCCCATAGCTTGTTGAACCAAGTCTGGTCCTATCAACCCAGCTTCACCGACCTCAAACCATCCAATAGGAGATCTACATCTTCTCCCATAAAGAGCTTCATAGGAATCCATTTAGATGCTAGAGTGATAATTGTTGTTGTAAGCAAACTCTATGAGAGGTAAGTGAGCATCCCAATTACCATTGAAATCGATCACACAAGCCCTCAATATATCCTCTTAAACATGAATCGTGCACTCTGCTTGATCATCAGTCTGAGGATGGAAAGCAATACTCAAATTTACCTTCAAACCCAAACCTTTCTGGAAAGAATTCCAAAATTATATGGTGAATTGTGCACCTCTCTCTGAAATAATGGACACAATAATTCCATGAAGTTTGACTATCTCTTTAATATATAATCTGGCATAATCGTCTTCCAAAAATGTGGTCTTTACCGGCAAGAAATGGGTTGATTTTAGTCATGCGATGTACAATTACCCAAATTGAATCATGTTGCCTGCGAGATCGCGGTAAACCAATAATGAAGTCCATATTGATCATCTCCCACTTCTATTTTGGAAGATCTATGTTCTGAGCCATACCAATGGACCTTTTACGCTCTACCTTGACTTGCTGGATATGCGGGTACTTAGCAACGAACTCTGCAATACACCTCTTCATACTACTCCACCAATAGACTTCTCTCCAGTCACGATACATCTTTGTGAAATCGGGATGAATTGAATACCTGGAACTATGAGCTTCTTCCATGACCCTCTCTTGGAGTTCATCAACCCTTGGTACACACAATCTACCTTGATACCTCAACACACCATCTCCCCTTGTTCAAAATCCATCACTTTTTTCTTATGGACATTTGCCTTTAATTCAAGAAAAACAGGGTCTTGGTCTTATTTCTCCTTCACTTCAGACACTAGTGATGATTCAGCCCCATTCATCACCACTACTCCACCTTCATTGGAATCCAACAACCGGACTCCAGTCATGCAAATCTGTGTAAATCCTTGTCTAATTCATTCTTGCCTTCCTCAACATAGACAGTACTACCCATAGATAACGTGCTTAAAGCATCAGCAACCACATTAACCTTACCTGGGTGATAGAGGATACTCATGTCATAATCCTTGAGTAACTCTCACCACCTCCTTTGTTTGAGATTCATCTCTTTCTGACTGAAAACATACTGAAGACTCTTGTGATCGGTGAACAGATCTACATGAACACCATAGAGATAGTGATGCCATATTTTCCAAGTGAACACTATAGCAGCAATTTCTAGATCATGAGTTGGGTAATTCTTCTGGTGAATCTTAAGTTGTCTGGAAGCATAGGCTATAACCTTGACATTCTGCATCAAAACAAAATGAAGTCCAACTCTGGACGCATCACAATACACAACAAATCCTGTGCACCCTCTGGTAGGGTCAACAATGGGGCAATAGTTAACTGAGTTTTCAATTCCTGAAAGCTTTTCTCATAAGATTTAGACCATTGAAACTTTGATGTCTTCTAAGTC
This sequence comes from Solanum piurae, assembly GCA_029582685.1. Taxonomy (NCBI): domain Eukaryota; kingdom Viridiplantae; phylum Streptophyta; class Magnoliopsida; order Solanales; family Solanaceae; genus Solanum; species Solanum piurae. The sequence continues at coordinate 28,438 of JAJOOO010002555.1, forward strand.
AACTTGGTCAATGGCAATGAAATAGATGAAAACCCCTCGACAAACCTTCTATATAACCAGCCAACCCCAAGAAGCTCTTTATATCAGTTGGAGATGTGGATCTGGGCAACTTATACACAGCTTCAATGTTTTGAGTGTCAAATTAAATCCCTTCACCAGACACAATGTTGCCTAAGAACGTCACGGACTCAAGCCAAAACTAACACTTACAAAATTTGGCATATAACTCCTTATCCTTTAGAGTTTGGAGAACTGCTCTGAGATGACTAGCATGATCTTCCGCATTCATCGAATAAATTAGAATGTCATCAATGAATATGATAACAAACATATCAAGATAAAGCTTAAACACTCTGTTAATAAGATCCATGAACGTTGCAGGGCATTGACAAGCCAAAAGACATAACTAGAAACTCATAATGACCATAGCAGGTCATGAATGTTGTCTTTGGAATATCATTTTCTCTTACTCTCAACTGATGGTAGTGTAACACCCCAGAAAAATTTTGAGCTAAAACTCGAACCATTCTTCATTGTGAGTAAGATTTTACTGAGGAATTTAAATTTTCGTAAGTGTTAAGGTCACTAGATGTAGCACCTTAAGTTCCAAAAAGAACTAAAGAGAATTCATTCAAGTCATTCTTAAGTTTCTTTAAGTTTTGGGTCAACTTCAAACGACCATATCTTCCAGCACAGATTGAGTCAGTTGCCTCATAAAATATCAAATTAAAGTTCCTTGAATCCTCTTTCCAACGCCACTGAGTTTTCTGAATTTCGAATTTGGATGAGGGAGATATGCCCGTTTGAAGTCAGCCTATCCAGTTAAGGAAAGTGACTCGAATTAATGAGGGGTATTTTGGTTTTTTCCTTACCCCTTCAGCTTAAAATGTTTTTAGTAATAATTTAGGGGTCTAAACTGATTTGGGTAAGTTTTCATAATCCTAAGTTACGCTTAGGGTTTAGAGAGGAGTTCAAGAGGAGGAAACAAGGAGGAGTTCAAGCGTTCGCCAAGATTTCTTGTGAATCGAGGATTTGTTTCACCAAATTAAGGTATGTAAGTTTTCATAGTGTTGGGTTCATTCGCCCACATGTTAATCATTAGTTTCCACTTTCAAATTCATCCTTGAGATTGAGTATATTGAGGTTTTGATGAAATTCTTGAAGTATTGTTCTTTATTCTTGAATTATGATGTTTGGTTGAATTCTTAAGGCGAGGGTTTGCGAATGAGATGAGTTAATTGATTGTTCCCTGTAAGGGTTTCGTTAATATTGTTTTGAGTAATGAATAATCATGAATTTTGACCTTAGAACCGAAGTGGGTAGGAGTGGAATCGAGTTTGGAAGAGGAATAAAAAGTCGGGCAGAATTCGACGCCCATGTCCGTATCGCGGAGATGACGCGGACTCACTGTCCCAAAATTTATTTCGCAACCAAATATTTTAATCTTGCTCTGCGTTACACACATGCTCCCCAGTTTGTGTCTTTGCCCGTTACTTATTATCAACTACCTAGACTTCATCTAATCATTGAGAAATCCTATATATCCTAATCATGATCCTTGATTTCATAATTCAAATTCAAGAAAGAGTTAAGAGTAGAGTTCAAGAAAGTCTTTGAGTTAAATTATGAATCTCTTGAGATCAACTACCGATTTGAGCTAAGTTTTGAAGAAGTAAGTATGAGATTGAGAAGAAAGGTACCCATGAGTTGTATATTTTCATTGAGGCCCTTGAGTCAAGTTGTTCATGTCCATAATTCCGCATGAACTCCATAAATCGTGTATATTTGAGAGGAGTAGTATCTCCGAGTTCTAAGTTATTGAGTATTGATTTCCTAACCCTTTTTGAAACTATATTTTATAAGTATAGATTACCATACGTTATACATGGAGGTCCTTGAGTTGAGCTGATCATGCCCATAATTCTGCATGAACCCTATGAGTCAAGCATTCTTGAGATGAGTAGTGTCATTGAGTCCTTGAGTTCTGAAGTTATTGAGTTTTGAGTATTGATTTCTATATATGGTTATTGAAACCCTTGAATTGAATCGTTCATGTCCATAATTTGGCATGAACTCTATTTTGAGAAGTCTTTTACAATTAATTATAATTTGTTTTAAGACTTGAGTACTTGAGTTTGAGGATGAGAAGATTTGATTTCATTTTTTTCAAAATCATATATTGGAACTAAGTATTCCCAAGAGTAAATGTTTTTACATTTAAGATCAGTGGAAATATCGATTTCCAAAAGAGTTCATGAGAATGAGGAAATATTTTTTTAAAACATATGAGCTAAGTTATATTTTGGGAGTAGTATTGAGCACCGATATGGGTGAGAGTTCAGGCAACTCACAGCCCCATAAACCATGTAGCCAATGTGGGTAGAAAGGGTAATACTATTTAGATGATTCCTTATTGCTTTTTAAGCATAGACTAGTTGATTCACTTAGTTGAGGAGTTCTATGCTCCGGCAAGGTATAGGATAGTTTTTGCAGTCTGAATGAGACGTTGTATCATCATATAGCTCATAGTTATGGTTGTCGATTATAGAATCTCCCAAATAAGAGTTATTATTGTATCTTTACATACAATTGAGTATTATCTATTGTTTTAAAAGCTATTCATATATTGTATCTTTTATTGTTGCTTTATCTTGAGTTCAGTATCTTGAGTTGAGTATCCTGTGTTGAGTATCTTTACCTTGAGTACTCTTAGTTAAGTAAGTGTCACGACCCGAAAGCACCCCCTAGTCATAACACGGCGTACTCGGCCCCGAAGGGGTCTAATACAAGCCTCTTAGCATTCATAACATTCGATGTAGAAAATAGTGCGGAATTAAAAACTTTATTTAAAACCAAACTATCAAAACTCTTTTATAAAGAAGCGAAATACTAAGTCTCACATGGCCATCTTAAGACAAACTTTAACAAGATAGGGTCACGGCCCATTTCAATCAAAAAGACTACTAAGTGTCTACTACATAATGAAATGAAACATAAGAATTATTGTCCTCGAATCCATGAGGACATACCAAGTTTTGGAGGAATAGCAATCCAAGCACTTCAATTCTAGCTAGAAGCAATCACTAGCCGGAACCTACACTTGTAGTAAAAATAAGAGAAATATGGGTTAGCACACAAAAATGTACTAAGTATGATGACCATGCAAAAACATGCTAAAAAGGGACATTTTGTTGAAAGTCATGCTTTTATTCCATTTTTGTAAAACATCAAGAACATTGCTACAATAGGCATAATATAAGTCACAACCAACATACAAAGTCACATACTTCACATTTAAGCAAAATCACATGTATACCTTTACCTTTACCTTGAACCTCCACCTCAAGTAACCCTCAAGCTATACCTTGTGAAATGTATGAGTAGCGTACCATACCACCACCCACACGTAGCACCACCTTAAGGTCACCAAAAGTGAACTTACCATTCATCATTTCCACCTTTACACAACAGAGCATATAAGACACATAAACATTATATGCATCACATCATCACATTAAGACCAACATCTAAGACAACTCTAAGTCATACTTGTGCAATATGCAAGTAGCATCCCGTACTACTACTCACACTAAGTACTCCTTTGAAGTCACCATAGACAAGGCACATTCATATGGAATAGACACGACAAGGAAGTAACTCATAATACAATCCAAGTATAGCATGCATCTTTACATTTCAGCATTTAAGCCAACATTCTTCATTAGATTCATTAGGACACATCCATGCATTTAGAGGACTTTCATACATTAAGTTTGGAAAGCCAACATGCATTTTCAAACATAGAAGACAAGAATACACCCATAACATAGTAGTATTAATACCTTAGCAACCTCTAAGAACACTTTTGCAATGTATGGTTGGAATCCCATAATACCAACCTTACTAAGCATTCCTTGAAGCCACATATTCATTTCCATAATCTTCAAGCTTACCATAAACCATAGTCATAAGTGAGGAATTATACAAGGACATAAACTAATATAAGGAAAGTCATCTATAACACCTTCTATTCATTATACATACATAAATTCATATTTCAACATACCATAAGGAAACCATTCCATAACCTCCTAATAAGTCTACTTGTGCAATGTAAAAGTGAAGTCCCATACCCCTACTTCTACCAAGTAAACCCATTAATAATTTATAGTATAGTTCCTATCATATTCATCATCTCATTATTATTAGGGAATATTAGCCATAACCGACATAGACCATGTGAGCTACATGGAATCCGGTGGCATATAACCCCACACCGAAAGAAGGCATTCTACTTGCCGAAGGTAGAACCTATCATATTTAGCTTCTAAGTGGATCCACTAGCTAAGTCCTATGTTTGGCACATAGTTATGGGATAGGGAGATTGCTACTAGAAACCCAACCTATTGCATTAGCGGAGGAGCTTCCATCTCATGAGTTCACTATTGATGACCCAACTTATTGCATTAGCGGAGGAGCTTCCATCTCATGAGTTCACTATTGATGACCCAACTTATTGCATTAGCGGAAGGGCCTTTACCTCATTGTCCATGTCCACTCGGTGCTAAGCCTTAATTCCCAAATTATACATAATTAGTATGGAATTATATCTACATATGTGAAGGCATACTTTACCCTTCGTTCAATACAACTCACTAAATAGCTCATAGATTCATTAAAGTTAGAACTACCTTTCACCTTAGAATCAACATTAGTAGGTGAGAATAACTATCACACCAAGATCATGTGTTCTCATGAGAATGGACTTTCAATCAACACAATAGGATCAATATGGTTATGTACATTTCATGCATAATAATGTGTAAAGGTGCATACTAGAACTATACTTTCAATTAACACCATTGATACATCATACTCATGTTTATGCATGGAGCGTGTGTGTGTGTGCATGATTGTCATCACAACGGCACAACAACAACAATATTATCATCATAGACACCTCCCTTCTCAAGGGGGTCACAACATGTACATAATATCCCAACTCATGCATGATTCACATATATTGCATTTAAGGATCTTAGACCATGTAAATCAACATATCTAATATCCATTACAATAGACATGGATACATTCATCATCGCAACACCATCATGATCACAACATAACATTCGTATTCATATTGTATCATACTTAGTCATATCTAGGGTTGTAGGGGAGAGGTACCTTATCCCAACATTACAATACATATGCCAAGTAAGCACCTCCACCATAACTGGATGAACAATTAATAATTAGAATACTTGACAAGTAAACACCCCCACCATGAGTGGATCAATCCGTTCATATATAATAACTTCACCATATTTAGGCATAGATAATAATACAAATCAATAATCTAAATCAATCTAAGCATAAATCCATCATCATTCATTCATAATCAACAAACCCACTTCATAAGGCCAAATTTAGGAATTTAGGGAAATCATGGGTTCATAGAGTATTTTCATCTTAAATCATCAATATAATCATAGTTTATCATTTGAAAATGTTTGATGCAAGAACCCACGAGATTAAATAAAACTTAGGGTTTTTGTGAAACTTTGAAAACCTTGAAACATATTTGAAATTGACTCTAGGGTGAAAGATAACCCTAGATGAAGGATCACCATACCTTATACTTGAAGAATCCCACAACAATCTACCCAGAAGTCTTCCTCTTCAAGCCCTAAGTTTTCTTCTCCTCTTGGACTTCAATAGAGTTCTTAGGGAGAAGATATTTTGGGAGAGAGGGTTTTGATTTGGGTGTTTTGAAATAAAGGAATAAATGAAGTGTTTTAAGACTTAAAACTATTATATATATGATATAAACCATTTAAAATCAACCCCACATAATAAAACATTAAAACAAAATTACATAAAAACCCTCAACTAAGGCAGCCCATCAGGGACCACGCCCAACTTGATGGGTCATGGGTGGAACCACGGATCGTGGTGTTGCCCGTGATCCTTGAGGCAGTGTGCCTCCCATCCTTGACAAGCCATCCAAGGCCAAGGCAAGTCCACGGAAGCTCCCACGATCCGTGGTTTACACCATGAGTCATGGTGAAGCTCATCATCATGAGGGCAGCACCTAGGCAAAGTTGCCTTGCCTCCCTAGAGCCTAAGTGAACTCCAAGTTCACTTTCACGGACCGTCTAGGGCACCACGACTCGTGGTGGTGCCCGTGGACTATGGGGCAGTATCTTCCTCAATCAAGCACCACTCCCACCAAGCTAAGGCCACCCCACGAGCCTTTCCATGGCCCGTGGTCATGACCATGAGTCATGAAGTGGCTCGTGACGGGGAGCCTTGACTTGGCACCAAACTAAGGCATACTTCCTAGCCACCACGGGTGGAACCACAGCTCGTGGTGACCACCACGGGTCGTGAAGACCCTTGTGGTCTAGGGAGCCAGTAGCTAGGACTAGTTTTAGGTAGCCTAGGTTCCCAAACCAAGGCCTACACCCAAAACCCTTAGCCCTTGCCCTTAACTCAAGACATTAACCCCACGTTTAGGCTCTAGTTTAACCTATCATTGTTCAAGTCGTTACAGTAAGTTTGAGTATCCTTGAGTATTCCATAAGTTGAGTGAGTTTGAGACAAGGTAAGTATGTTTTCTTTGGTTTTAGTTCAAGCTTCCATTATGCTTTAAATTTCCCCTTACATGCTCGTAATTTCCTTGTACTGACACCATTTGGGCTACATCATTTCATGATGCAGATACAGGTAGCTAGGGCCATCAACAGGCGCTTCGTTGATACCACTTGCAGTTTGAGTTAGCTATGGTGAGCCTCGTTGCTTCCGAAGAATTCCATTTACCTTTTAGTTTTGTCAAGATATCGTGGGTCTTGTCCCAACTTCCATCTTTGTCATTTAGAGGCTTCATAGATAGACAGTAGAGTTTGAGAAGTCTATTTCATTTATTATGTTAAATGTTTTAAATACTTGAGTTGCCTATTTCTGGCTAGTTGAATATTCTATTATGTTCAGAGTCAATCATTTGAGTTAAATCTTTGTATTTGAGTTCAATGAATTTTACTGAGTTGTAAGCTTTGTATGCTTGAGTTAGTTTTCCGCTTGTAGTCAGCCAGGATGAGGGTTTGCTTGGGGACCAATAATGGTTTTCGAGTGTCGGCCACGTGCAGGGTATAGACTTGGGTCGTGACAAACTTCGTATCAGAGCACAAAGTTCAAGTTGTCCTAGGGTGTGTATGATGCCGTGTCAGTAGAGTCTTGTTTATGGTTGTTAGGGCCCCACTTCTATAAAAAAGGGACTACAAACATTTATGAAAAGTTTCCCTTCTTTTATACTCTTAATCGTGCAATAGAGCTATGTCATAGAGATTTATTCATACTCGTGCATTTCTCAGATTCATTTGACTACCCCTCATACTAAAGGTGGTTGAAAAGTAAAGTCCAAGATCCTTATGAATGATTTATTCTTGAGCAAGTCATGAGACTCCAGAGGGGCTTGAGATAAGCCCATGAGTGAGTTAACTGTTGAATTTTAGAGGAATGAACTCATGTTCATATGAATCATTCGATTGAGCTAAAAGTGAGTTGTACTCTCTTCCCTAAGCCTTGTTTCAGCTGAGACCCTTATGAGAAAGTGTGTTTTAGAGCTTGGGTAATATTTTCACTCTAAAAGATAGTATGAATTATGAGATTATGAGTAGTAGTAGTAAAGAGTGTCGTTAAGTTAAGAGAAAAGTATGCAGAGGTATAGAAATCTAAGAAAGGGAGATGGTTTTTCGACAAGCTATGTTACTATAGTCATGCACTTAGTACGTTATTAATGAAGAGTTTTCCCTTATGGGTAGACTAAGAAGTGATGAGTTGTGAAGATTCCATGATAGGAGGTAGAGTAAAAGTTGCAAGTTAGGATGAGTTAGAGTATGTTTTAGCTAGAAAGGAATTTATGATGAGGTGTCAATGTATTGGTAATGACCAAGTGAATGTGTTGAAGAGAAGAGCAGAAGTATTCATGAGGTGATAGATATAAGCTAGGCATATGAATTTTGAAGGGGAAACCCTATAGTATTCAGAGGATGATAGTTCTAGGCATATGAATTTTGAAGGGGGAAACCCTATAGTATTCAGAGGATGATAGAACTATCTGAGAGGTAATGCACAGTAAGTGAGTAAATAGTATTTAATTTTTGAAAAGGAAGGTGAAGGTAATATGTAGGTAGTTAGATGGAGAGCTAAAGATTTCCTACTTGTCATGAGACCATAGTGGGTGAGTGTTTCTTGACTTTTCTGGTAGTCGCAAGTAGTATAAGGTGTGAGCAATCATATTGATATACGTGTTTAGTACTAGACACTAAGCTTGAATTTGAGATGAGTGTCGTGATCAATAGATGGCAACATGAGGGTGATGGTGTTAGTTTTGAGATCTGATCTAGTAGGTTTGATATGAAATGGGCAAGGAGATCAAAGTGGTACCTTGCAATGAAAATGTGGTATTATGACCCATAGAGGAGAGAAATGAAGGTAGAGTAGTAAGAGGTACACCCGAGATGGTATGTGGCCAGACGAGGACCGAATTAAGGTTACAATTGTTATGTTTACCTAGATTGTATATTTGGGCTGCAAATATGGGATAGGATGGTACAAGTGAAATTTCCCTAAAGATTTAGATGAAGCAGCCTTAGGAACCAATAAGAAGAGGTCAAGAGAAACACCTTAGAAAGAGGTCTTAGTACCTATTTATGGAGAGTTCAGTATCCATGAGGTAAACTTTTCCCGAGTATTAGAGTAAAGGGGGATGTAGAACAGTTTAGAGATGATGGAATAGGTCCATATCTTTCAAGTGTCATCTTTAAACCTAAGGGGGAGATGATAAGATGAGAAATCAAGTCAAGTGTTGAGAATAAGATAGTAATGAGTTCAAAAGAATATGGGAGATATCTTTTCAGAGGTCCTTTAAGTAGTGGAGTGATGTTAGAAGAAGAAGGTTAATGTTCTTATCATGATAATGAAGGCGTGACGATTCCATCTAAGGTTATAAATGTGGTGGATGAGGTTTTACTATGACACATAGTTGAATGAGAGCCCTTAGTTGGTTCCGAGTAAGTAATGCGGGAAACTCTAGTTGGTATGGAAGAGATGATGAGAGAATGAGAACTTCTTAAAGAGTTGGTTAGTAGGAGTCCATGGAGTTCTTAGAGTACTAAGCTTGAATGTGGTGTTCTTAAACATTAGGTGGTTCTTGATATGAGCCCAATGTTGATTAAATGTGGTGGTAAAGAGTAATATTCTTGGGATGAGTTTCCCTATAGAGAGGTATAGAACCCGAACCATAGGAGTTGGGTTAAGCTTGAATATAGTAAGAGTGTATCGTTAGACTCAGGCCTTGGTAAGATTAACCCCGTTCCATACCCAGTTCAGCCATCATTCGAGGACGAATGATCCCAAGGGGGAGATAATGTACACCCTAGAAAAATTTCGAGCTAAGACTCGAACCATTCTTCATTGTGAGAAATATTTTACCAAGGAATTTAAATTTTTTAAGTTTTAAGGTCACTAGATGTAGCACCTTAAGTTCCTAAAAGAACAAAAGAGAATTCATTCAAGTCATTCCTAAGCTCCTTTAAGTTTGGGGTCAACTTCAAACGACCATAACATTCAGCACAGGATGAGTTAGGTGGCCCATAAGATATCAAATGAAAGGTCGTTGAATCCTCTTTCCAACGCCACTGAGTTTGCTGAATTTCGAGTTTGGATAAGGGAGATATGCCCATTTGAAGTCAGCCTGTCCAGTTAAGGAAAGTGACCCGAATTAATGAGAGGTATTTTGTTCTTTTCCTTACCCCTTCGGCTTAAAACGTTTTTAGTAATAATTTAGAGGTCTAAACTGATTTGTGTCAGTTTTCATAATCCTAAATTACGCTTAGGGTTTTGAGAGGAGTTCAAGAGGATGGAACAAGGAGGAGTTCAAGCGTTCGCCAAGATTTCTTGCGAATCGAGGATTTGTTTCACCAAATTAAGATATGTAAGTTTTCATAGTGTTGGGTTCATTCGCCCACACGTCAATCATGAGTTTCCACTTTAAAATCCATCCTTGAGATTGAGTATATTGAGGTTTCTTGATCAAATTCATGAAGTATTGTTCTTCATTTTTGAATTATGATGTTTGATTGAGTTCTTGAGGCAAGGGTTTGCGAATGAGATGAGTTAATTGATAGTTCCTTGTGTGGGTTTCGTTAATATTGTTCTGAGTAATGAAAATTCATGAATTTTGACCTTAGAACTGAAGTGGGTAGGATTGGAATCGAGTTTGGAAGAGGAAGAAAAAGTCGGGTAGAATTCGGTGCCCAGGTCCATGTAGCAGAGATGACGCGGACTCTTTTGTCCCAAAATTTATTTTGTGACCAAATATTTTAATCCTCCTCCGCATCGCGCACATGCTCCCCAGTTTGTGTATTCGCCCGTTTCTTATTATCAACTATCTAGACTTCATCTAATCATTGAGAAATCCTATATATCCTAATCATGATCCTTGACTTCATAATTCAAATTCAAGAAAGAGTTAAGAGTAGAGTTCAAGAAATTTTTTGAGTTAAATTATGAATCCCTTGAGATCAACTACCGATTTGAGCTATGTTTTGAGGAAGTAAGTATGAGATTGAGAAGAGTTGTACCCATGAGTTCTATATTTTCATTGAGGCCCTTGAATCGAGTTTTTCATATCCATAATTCCGCATGAACTCCATAAATCGAGTATATTTGAGAGGAGTAGTATCTCCGAGTCTAAGTTCTTGAGTATTGAGTTCCTAACCCTTTTTGAAACCATATATGGATTATCATACGTTATAAACGGAGGTCCTTGAATTGAGTTATTCATGCTCATAATTTCGCATGAACCCTATGAGTCAAGTATTCCCGGGATGAGTAGTATCATTGAGTCCTTGAATTCTGGAGTTATTGACTTCTAAGTATTGAGTACTATATATGGTTATTGAAAACCTTGAATTGAGTCGTTCACGTCCATAAATCAGCATGAACCCTATTTTTTAGAAGTCTTTTACAATTATTTATAATCTATTTTAAGACTTGATTACTTGAGTATGAGGATGAGGATAGTTGAGTTCATTCTTTTAAATATGATATATGGAAACTAAGTATTCCCAAGAGTAAATGTTTTAACATTTAAGATGAAGTAAACACTGATTTCCAAAAGAGTTCATAAGGAGTTTTGAGTACTATCTCTTTTAAGAGAAACCTTTTGAGTAATAATCTCAAAGTTGAGGATGAGGAAATGTTTTATTTTAAAACATATGAGCTAAGTTATATTTTGGGAGTAGTATTGAGCATCGATATGGGGGAGAGTTCAAACAACTGACAGCCCCCATAAACCATGTCGCCAACATGGGTAGAAAGGGTCATACTTTTTAAATGATTCCTTATTGCTTTTTAAGCATAGACTAGTAGATCCACTTAGTTGAGGAGTTTTATGCCCCGGCAAGGTATAGGACAGTTCTGGCAGTGTGGACGAGATGATGTATCATCACATAGCTCATAGTGATGTTTGTCGGTTAGAGAATCTCCTAAATAACAGTTATTATTGTATCTTTACATACAATTGAGTAATATCTACTGTTTTAAAACCCTTTCATATATTGCATCTTTTATTGTTGCTTTATCTTGAGTTGAGTATCTTGAGTTGAGTATCATGAGTTAAGTATACTGAGTTAAAAATCTTATCCTTGAGTACTTATGAGTTGAGTAAGTTTGAGTATCTTTGAGTATCCTTGAGTATTCCTTGAGTTGAGTGAGTTTGAGACAAGGTAAGTAAGTTTCCTTTGATTTCAGTTCAAGCTTATCTTATGGTTTAGATTTCCCCTTACATGCTCGTACATTCGATGTACTGACTCCATTTGGCCTTCATCATTTCATGATGCAGATACAGGTAGCTAGGGTCATCAACAGAAGCTTCGTTGATACCACTTGCAGTTCGAGTTAGCTATGGTGAGCCTCCTTACTTCCGGAAGATTCCATTTACCTTTCAGTTTTGTCAGGATGTCGTGGGTCTTGTCCTGACTTCCATCTTTGTCAATTAGAGGCTTCATAGATGGATAGTAGAGTTTGAGAAAAAAAAATCATTTATTTTGTTAAAAATTTTAAAGACTTGAGTTGCCTATTTCTGGCTAGTTGAATATTCCATTATATTCAGAGTTAATCATTTGAGTTAAAGCTTTGTATTTGAGTTCAATGAATTTAACTCAGTTGTAAACTTTGTATGCTTGAGTTAGTCTTCCATTTGTAGTCAGCCAGGATGAGGGTTCGCTTGGGGACCAACAATGGTTCTCGAGTGCCGCCACGTCCAGGGTGTAGACTCAGGTCGTGAATGATAGCCAGATATAAGATCTATCTTAGAAAAGCAAGTGGCACCCTGAAGTTGATCAAATAGATCATCAATTCTCAGAAGAGGATACTTATTCTTTATAATGACCTTGTTCAACTGGCGGTAATCAATACACATCCTAAGTGAACCATCTTTTTTCCTCACAAATAAGACTGGAATGCCCCAAGGTGAGATGCTAGGTCGAATAAGACCTTTATCAAGAAGGTCTTTCAACTACTCTTTTAACTCTTTCAACTCAGCTGGAGCCATTCTATATAGCAGAATAGTTATAGGTCGAGTATTAGGAAAAATGTCTATACTGAAGTTTATTTCTCTCTTAGGAGGGACTCCGAGAAGATCATCTAGAAAGACCTCTGGAAACTCACTCACAACTGGAACTGACTGAATAGGCGGTGTCTCAACATTAGAACCATTAACTCGGACTAAGTGATAGATGCACCCCTTAGAAACTAACTTTCTGGCCTTAAGGTATGAAATGAAACGAACCTTAGGCACTGTTGAACTACTCCTCCACTCTATAACTGGCTCATTAGGAAACAGGAACTTTACTACTTGAGTTCTACAATCAACTGAGGCATAACAAGCATGAAGTCAGTCCATATCTAGAATAACATCAAAGTCCACCATGTCTAACTCGACTTAGTCAGCCATGGTGTCCTTGTGATTTACATAGATGGTATATTCATGATAAACTCTCTCAGCTAGAATAGACTCACCAACAGGTGTGGAAATACTGAAGGGCTCAAGAAGTCGCTCGGAAGGATATCAAATCTCATAGCAATATACGAAGTCACAAAAGATAGACTCGCACCTGGATCAAGCAATGCATATGCATCAAAAGTAATGACTTAAATCATACCAATGACAACATCAGGTGAATTTTCTTGCTCTTGGCGACTGGTGATAACATGCAGATGGTTTTCTCTTCCGCCTTTTCTTGAAGTAGCTCTTCTAGGTGCAGCTTTATCTGCCGAAGCCGCTGAAGAAGATTGGGCTGTATTTCTCCCATTACCATTACCTTGTTTGTTCTTAAGGCACTCTCTCATGAAGTGACCTATCTGACCACACTTGAAACAGCCAGTGGAGCCATCACGACACGCTCTTGGGTGGTTTCTATCACACTTAGCACATGTAGGAGTCTAGTTGGCCCCTTGTGCCACACTACCTGAACTCACATTTGAACTTTGGTGCAAGCGCACTAGCAGATGATGAAGCAATTCCGGTTGGCCTTTGTTGAAAAGATGATAGGTTCACATTTCATGTCTTCTGTTGTTCGGAGTCATTACCTGTCGTCTTAGCCTTCTTGCTGCGGAATTCTTTCCTATCTCTCAACTCATCTTCCTCAACCTGCTGCACATGGATCATAAGTCTTGCTATGTCCATGTCCCATATCAACATAGCAGTCTTACCCTCTTTTCTTGACACGCGAGATAGTCTAGACACAAAAAGTCATTGTGCTCCTCATATCAGCAACCATCTCCAGAGCATAACGGTACAATTGAGTGAACTTGAGGTTGTACTCATCATGAACACCTACTAAGGAGTGAGAAATTCTCTTACCTTTGCCTCTCTCAACTCATGGGGAAAGAAATGCCCCATGAAGGCACTTTCAAACACAGCCTATCTCACAATTGGTGCCCCTTCAGCCCTTCTCTTCTTCCATTGGTCATACCAAATCCTAACCACACCCTTGAGATGGTATGCAGCTAACTCCACTCGGTCAACATCAGCAACATGCATAACCTTAAACACCTTCTACAACTCCTCCATAAAATTCTCCGAATCCTCAATGACATTTGACCCTATGAATTCTAGAGGATTAATCCTCAAGAACTCACAGATCCTGGATGTATCAGCAATATCCTGTCGAACCACTCTTTGTTGACCAGCTTGGTTGGTCACCACTTGACTCAACATCCAGTAGCATTCTGGAACTCAGCATTAGTGACCTCTCCATGGGGTTGCACTTCGGGTGCATTTGGTACCCCTTGATCTTGGGGATCAACATTTATCCTAGCAGGACAACCCCAAACAGCTCTTCGTGGAGGCATGATCTGAAAGATACGCGCAAGCACGAATAAGAAAGAAACCTTTATAGAGTTGAACTTTATCGCACGAAAATAGCATGAAAAAAGTGAAATATTTCTTAAATGTTGTAGTATCCTAATTATAGATGTGGCGCGCTTCACACCGATAATCAGGACTCTACAAACACGGTTTCATAGACACCCTAAGACTCTTGAACTCTATGCTCTGATATCAAGTTTGTCACACCCTGGGCGTAACTGGCACTCGAGAACCATTGTTGGCCCCCAAACGAACCCTTGGTCTGGCTCAATACTCAATGGAAGACTTACTCAACAATACATGAACTCAAAAGTAAAGATTTACTCAATTGTCTTAAAAATAAATAAGCTGAGGAATGTCTGGAAACATTCAACTAGCCCAAAGAAGGCAACTCAAGTCTTAAACATTAACAATGAAAATAGAAAAGACTCCTCAAAACACTACTATCAATGAAGCCTCTTAATCCTATGATAGACATCGAGACAAGAACCGCAACATCTTAATAAGATTGAAAGGTAAATGGGGAATCCTCCAGAAGCAAGGAGGCTCACCTAGGCCTGGCAAGGGGACAAGAACGGGGACTGCGGGGTGGGACATAGGGGAACGCGACGGGCGGGGGACGACGTTGACCGGGATTCAACCAGAACTGGGCCAGACAAGGCCGAGATTCACGGGACAAAATTACGTCCCATCCCGTCCCACTATATTAACGGGATGGGATAGTGTTTGATGGACGGGACAAGACGCGGGATTTTATATATTTTATCTATACTTATTTAATTGTGTTGTAGTTGTATTTTTTTGAATAACAATTTTACTTTTTGTTGTTTGAATAAAAATTTTAGCTTAGTAAAAATGCTTATGTTTTGAAAAAATCAAATTTTTCATCTTTTAAATTTCAAAGTTCAAAATTAAAATTTCAAATTTCAAATTTTAATGTAAGTATTTTAAAGTAATTGTAGTATATATGTATGTGTGCATTAAAATTAAAATGCAAGACAAGTTTTATAAAAAAGACTTGAATAAAGCTTTTAAATTTATTCAAATAAAATCTAATTGCAACATACAACTTACAAGTTACAATTTACAAATATTAGAGGAGTAACTAATCTACACAACCACCTTTTAGGAAGGGTTCTGTTTCAATAAGTTCTCATATGTAAATTTAATATTTATTACAAGTATTAGAGGAGTAATCTATGCAGCCACCTTCTAAGAAGGGTTCTGTTTCAAGTAGTTCTCGAATGTAATCTTATACATGTATTCACCAAGAAAACTCGATTCTAACACTCATATCAAATCGACGGTAACATCCTTCGGTGTTGGCAATGTTGCTAGAAACTTTTGTGCCTCTAATTCATCGTCACTAGATCAAATTGCTGAATTAATCCAAGCTTCTTGTTTGGAAATTAACTTTGGTAAATTATAATTACTCCTCTCGGCGTTGACCCAGTCTCTATATAAAACTGACGTCTCCATGCTTTCTTCTGCCAATGAATGTTTGTGATCTCCAATTTGAAATCTTGTCGCACTAAAAGCAGCCTCTGAAGCAACTAATGAAACTTTAATAGCTAGAACATCATGAACCATTTTGCTACGAATTGGAAATGCATTGCCACGTCTCCTCCACCATGCTAATATTTCTACGTTGTCATGCTCGTCGTCAACTGTTTCTAAAGACTGATTAAGATATTCTTCAAAATCATCACGGTTAGTAGAATTAAGACCAAAAAAACATCGCATAAAATTATCAATTTCTTCATTACTGACAGCATTAGAAGTTTGAGCAACTTCTCTTTCAGTAATTTCTATAGTTCTATATTTTTCATACAAAATTTTGGCTTGAACTTTTATGCTAGACTTACACATTTCACAAGTTGGAACTTCTTCTGGTAAAATTTCTAAAGTATCATAAAAAGTTTCAACAAGTCTCTGCACACCTCGTAATTTACATTGTGGGTTAAGTAAATTCGCTGTTAAATAAATTTAAGGAATAGGAAAAAAATATTTTTAAAATTTTCCAATCATACCTTCAATAGCCTCTCTAAATTTTTTAATTTTTTTTGTATTTAGATAATTGAATTGAAATAGCACAAATATTTATTAATACTGACGAAATAGTAGGATAATAAATTCCAGAAAACATGGTTGTAGCCTTATAAAAAAAATTAAAAAAATCCAATAGTTCTTTAGTTTCTTCCCAATCTGCTTCACAAATTCTTTCTACTGGGTCAGCATTATGAGCATTAAAAACCATTTGCATGGGCCATTTATATTCATAAGCAACTGAAAGCATTTCATAAAAAGAATTCCACCTTGTTTTAATATGTTTTGGAGCTTTTCGCGGTGTCATATCACATAGTGCACAACGCTCATTATATTTCCTAATTCTAGCAAGTCTATGAGCATAAAAAATTCATAAAACAACATATTCAATTTTCATACAACCACAATCAAATAATGAAATACCATCTTGTACAACTAAATTTAATACATGTGTAGCACATCTAATATGAAAAGAATTAGTATCAATTGGACATAGTCTAGTTTTTAACATACTAACAACATTTGTATTATTAGATGCAATATCTAATGCGACACTCATTACTTTATCTAAAAGCATATAAAAATCTAAAACACCTAAAATAGTTGAAGCTATATATGCACCAGTTTTTTTCTCTACACATTCTTTATAACTTAAGATTCTTTTTTGCAAATTTCAGTTATGATCAATCCAATGTGTTGTAACAGTTAAATAATCATGTGCATTAACACTACGACCCATGCCGAAAGCTATAGACACTCTACAATCAAATATGCTAAATAAAACAATGAAGATATTAAAAAGGTTTACCTTGATATAAAAACATCATCTTTAACAGTATTTCTTGAAACACCTTTAAAAGAAGGAATATAAGTTTGTTGAATATATTCAATAAAATCGGGATTTGAAGGAAAATAATAAGGCAAAACACAAACAGAAACCATCTTAGCTAAATTTTCGCGATCTCTTTCTTTATTATATTTACGTTGTGTAAGTGGACCACCGGGGTTAGAAGGATCCAATGTTCCTTGAACCATGTTAGAAGCCCCTACCGATTGATTAACATTAGAATTAATATCAACATCATTAATTTGAATTCCTTTTTTTAACGGCTAGAGCTATGGCGGCCTTATATTCAATCGGTCTACAAGTTAACAAATGTCTATTTATCCCCCCCCCCGTCCCACCTTGACTTCCACCATGTCTATGTATAAAGTGTTGTTTACACTTATTACAAATAGCAATAGAGTTTTCCTTATCTAAAGTCATAAATTGCCACACAACATAAGTATTAGGGCGTTGATACTTCACCTTTTACCTTGTAGGAGGTACAAGGGGGGGGGGTGACAATTTTGCTCAGTTGGAATTGTAGTTTGCGTTGGAGCTTCCGTCGCCGGACTAGTAGGTGTTTCTTCCAATTCATCTTCTTCCGAATCAACTTCTACTTCCTCAGCTGAATTTTCATCACAATTAGTATTACCATAACGTCGTTCTAAAACTTCATGATCAATTTCAACATTTGAATCTATATTTAAATGAGGAGTAAAAGAAGTATCATCAACATAAGTAGAATCATTTGTATAAAATCTACATCTAGGCATTGATTTAGAAGAAGAACCACCACATTTACTTCTTCTTTTTTCCTTACTACCACTTTTAGAAAAACTAAATAAATTAGAAATAGTGTTTGTTACTTTCTCCTTACTGGTATTTTTTTTTGTTATAACTCATATTTAATAAAATGTGTAGCGTAATATAAAATAATAATAACACAAAAACAAATTGTGAAAAATTAAATAAACAAAAAATAAAACGAATGTACCAAACGTCTGCGTTAATAGCAGAAGTTATAACCAATTCTTGAAGCTTGCTCCAAAAATATTATTGTAGTTTGTAACTTGTAACTTCAATACTTGATAGCAATATAAAATATAAATAAATTTATATTATAGATACTAGTATACGTACCCGCACGTTGCGCGGACATTTAAAATATAATCATTTTATAATTAAAAATAACTAATAAGAATTATTATTCACTTAGTGATATATTTAAATAATACTCTCTCCGTTTCATATTAGTTGATCATCTTACTAAAAATAGTTGTTCTATATTAGATACATTTAAAATATGTTTTATTCGAAATATTATTTACTATTTATAATAGAAAAAATTATTTAAAGGTAAAACTAAACTTAGTTAGTACAAACACTATATAAGATCGATTTTCTCAATGTGTTTATTAGATATTTTAAATTTTGATTTGAACTATATTAAAATAGATATGAATGTTCTAAAGAAGATAATGGAACTTCATAATAGACTAAAATAACGGACAAATAATATATTAATTATACATTACTTCATATGATGCCATAGCCATATAAAATTATTAATTCAAAATTAAACTAAACAAAATCCCTCACTCAAATCACATAAAAAGTCATTCATTATTAATTTTCACATTGTATATAAGTATTAATTCATCAACTAATGTTTTAAAATGGATTATTTATTTTATTATCTAATCTACTTTATATTTTTTCTTCTGGAAAATTTGATAAAGGAAAAGTAAAACGTACTCTCTAATTAACTGTAATTACATGTGTTTTTTCTTCTTCTTTTTGCAAAATACAATTTTGTAATATTTATTTTTAAAAGAATCTTTTAGTTGGTTACTCTTTTTTATTTCTTTTTGGTTAATTTAAGATACATATACAAAAGAATTTTAAATTATTTTTTGAATTTTAAAATTGTGAATTTTTTGTTAGTATCTTATTATGTTAAAAGAAATACAATTTGTGTTATATAATTGGTTCAATTTACTAATTTTTACTTAATCAGGTTTTAGAGTTGTGTTTGAGTGGGAATGTAATGGAAGTTTTAAAACTGTCAATTTAGATTCTCATTTTTATTTAAATATATAATTTAATTATTATTTTTAATTTTTAATATTAAAAAAGATCATTCAAATATTTAATTTTTAATTTTTATCTTTATAAAAATATTAAAATTTACAATTTGTGTAATATAATTTGTTTTATTTATTATTTTTTTATTAATCAGATTTTAGAGTTTGTGTTTGAGTGGGAATGTAATGGGAGTTTAAATCTGCCTACTTATATCCCCATTTTTATTTAAATAAATAATTTTTTTTGAATTTTTAATTTTAAAATAGATCATTCAAAATAGATTAGTCAAACATTTAATATTTAATTTTTATCTTAAATAAAAATTACGAATTTTAAATAATTATAATTAATAAAATTACTCATTTTTAAAACTGATCCTACTATTTTAAAATAATTAACTACAATTACATGCGTCTTTTCTTCTTTTTTTTGCAAAATACAATTTTGTAATATTTATTTTCTTAAAAAAAATTAGTTGGTTACTCTTTTTATTTCTTTTTGGTTAATTTAAGATACATATATAAAAGAATTTCAAATTATTTTTTAAATTTTAAAATTATTGAATTTGTATAGTTCTGACATGTGTCACTTCTTACTTCTCCTATTAATCACTCAAAATTCAAAATTGTAAGCAATTAATATAAGCTATATATATAAATTTTATAATTTCATTTTATTTGATATTTTTTAAACCAACTATCCATATATAACTTTGGTTTTAATTTAAAAGTATTTTACCATCTCCGATTCGAATAAGAATTAGTTAATTTGATTAAACAAAGTAAACCTTTTAAGCGTATTTTATAGAAATATAATAACATAAAAATAGGCTCTAAAACTGATTTTTAGTGTATAAAGAGAGTTATATATCATTTTCATAAAAATACACTTTGTATAAGTGAATTCATGGGATAGTTATTATTTTATTATATAACTCTAGCAAATATTGATAATTAAGTGTGCATTTTCTCCCTCATATGAAAACTCTTCCTTCTCTCTTTTTTTTCTTTTGTGTTAATGGGTTAATTAAGATGAAATGTAGCAAGCATGTCTGAATATTGCTGTTAAATTAAAAAAAAAAAAAAGAGAAGAGAAATTTAAAATTATACAATTTACGGAAAAGGGTCAAAATTGCCCCTGAACTATGTGAAATAGACCATTTATATTCTTCGCCACATTTTGGGATAAAAAATGCCTCTGTTGTTATCCTAAGAGACCAAAAATACCCTCAAGAGTTAACACTCCAAATTTTTATTGACGTGGCAAGCCACGTGGGACTAATCCTTCCACCTAGCGTTGCCAACTAGGATTCACTACAAAAGAACTTGACTTTTAGCAGCGACAACAGTCGCCACAAAAGCCCAGAACATCGTCACTAAAAGTTTTTAACATTAAATTCTAATTTTGTATTTTTTTCTTCATTGTTTTTAAAAAAACAAAAAATGATATCGATTAAATAGGAGTTTGAAGACACTATATGTTTTATTTTTATGTCATAAGTAAATGTATAAAATATACAATGATGCATTATATAGTAGGAGATTTGAATCGAGAAGTAATTTTGATGATTTTTCGTAATAATATTGGATGTTTTTAATATTGATAATGCAAGTTATTTATTTTAGAAAATTAGGTTGCAATCGAAAAATAATTATCATATTTTTTTGTTGAAAAAATAGGTTTTACTAGCGAATGGTTGTTGGAGCCTTAGTCGCCACTAAAAATCACTCATAATCTTTAGTGGCA
>JAJOOO010002556.1:0-39478 GCA_029582685.1 Solanum piurae
ATTTTTTGAATAAGCAGGAATTTGCTCATTTTATTTTGAGGCTAATGACTCAGAAAGGTTAAATTGTGTTGAGCTAAGGTTTTCTTGCTGCATCTCTCAACATATGTTGATGTGAATTCAATGTTTTCTTATAGAATAAATGGGGGAAAAGAAAATTTGAAAAAGATAGAGGCCGGGCCTTGAAAGGTTGCCTACGTATCTCCCAAGGAGAATTCAGGCCCAACGTAGTTCAAATACAAAAGGAAATTCTCATTTTCATTCATTCATTTGATTGATTACAAGAAAAGTGAAAGGAAAACATGCGATAAAGCTCCTAAAACAAAGATTGTGCCTTCAAAAAGGCTTCTTCTTCTGACTCGTCAAAGCATTATGACTACTGTCTGGGTGATCAGGGGAGAAACTCAACTTGAATCCGTACCTTGCTGATTAGGGACTCCAAATCATAGTGGAACCCGAGGCACATTCCAATGTTGTGATCTATGGCATCATGATAAGGGCACGATTTCCAGATTTCAACCCCAACAGGATCAAATATTTCATCATCCATTTTGATAGGGGTCAAGACCCCCTTTCGAACCAACTCACAATAGATATCCAACTTCGATCTCTTAAAATACGTAAAGAAGTGACAGTAGAACACAATATGCTCTGTGACCGGTACTCCGGGCTCGGTTGGTCATAGGTAAGGAGAGTGTTGTCACCCCACATATGGGGGATTTTCCCAATCCCGATTAGATTGCGAATCTTGGCCTTAAGCTCCACGCATTCTTCTGTTGCATTCCCATTTCGGTCTGAATGGTAGGCACATGTCTTACGTACGTCCCCCGGCTCACCCTCGAAAGTGCTTCTCTTGCAAGATTTCAGGATGCGTTCGGTCTGAAGACGCTCGTAAATGAAAGCACATGGGACGACCCTTGCTCCCACACTATATTCCTACAAATATGCCTTTCGGGTGATTTTCTCATTCCCTTCTTTCCAACGTCTCTGAAAGGGAGGCCTGTAGATGATTTCTTCTTTGGGTTCTTCTTCAACAGCCTTATATCTAGTGCCTTTGGGACCACTGACGTTGGCCTCTTGGTCAAAGAAAGAATATTTTCCACGTAGCTTTGGAAGCCTCATGGTTACATCATTGCTGAAGACATCATATTCCTGCCGCATAGCAGCTGTCTCTTCGTTCATGGTAGAATATATTGCCATCTTAGCCGCCAACTCCGCGTCAAGTGCTGCACTTTTGGCTTGCGCAGCTGCGGTGGCTAGTTCTACTTTTATTCTTCTTTTCCCATTTGTCGAATCTCTTGTTTGAATCGATGTAGTTTCATCCTTAAATTCTCCTCAGTCGTCTTCACCTCGACATTCTTACCTTTTTCCATCTTAGCAGAAATTTCACCTTTCCTGAGATGATAGAGTAATGTAAGGATTTGGTAGTAAGATTTTATTTCTGGCGGAGAAACTCAAGACTCATGGAATTTTGGTCGGACACTTTGGTAGTGACTCGTATTTGTCATTGTAGAGATTTTTTTTTAGAAAATTTTGAAAAGGAGTGGGCTAAAAATGTCCTCATTTGAAGCAACGTACCAGATAAACAGTTAAAGCACACAAGAAAATAAACAAATATCGCGTCCTAAACATATATGTGACCCTTTTGTGCCAAGGGTAGACCTAGTGAATTGAAGGATGTATATGTCTTTTTAAGACAATTCATTATCCCCCAAAACATTTCATTAATATAATTCAGAATAATGTTTAACAACATATAAATGGGGAGATGAGTTCAAAAAAAGAAATAACAAAACGAAGTACAAATGAAAGCAATCCCACGCAGGGGATGATAATAGGCTTCAAACTCCTCCTGAACTTTCACCAAGTCAAGTTCTCTTGGCTATGCTGACTTCTTCCCACATAGCATATCTGTTCGCCCATAGGTGATCTCTAGCCAACCGAGCCCCTTCTTGATGTCTGAACCTCTGGACCAAATTAATATGTTGTTCCATGATATCATCTAATTCTGACATACATTGCCTTGCCCTCCGTAGCTCTTGCTTCAACTGAGCTATTACTCTGGAGTCTTCTGAATGTCGGCGCTGATGATCCAACTCATTCTTATCAAATTTCTCTTGGAGACGATAAAGTCAGATTTGATGTTTAGCCCCAACATCTGCAATCATATGAGGAACGTTTGGACCAGGCTCGATAGTTTCAGCGAGGCTCTTCTTTAACCATTCCTTGTAATCCTTAGAACATTCAGGATGGAACTTGTTTGGTACCGGCTCACCCAATACCCTTCGAGTCTTCTATATTCAACGTATGTCTTCAACATAAGATATTCATCCATTTTCATGATCGGTTGAAAATCTCCTCATGAATGCGGTTAGGGGAATCTTCTGTTTCCCTCCTAGTTGTCTAAGGACTCAACCGGGAGCATATGGTCTAGTCCCTCTTAATCCGGCAAATATCAAGTAAGGGACCTTTTGCGCTCGAATCACCATTTGCTTTGTCACCACTAGACATTCTATTGACCACTGCACATTTTCTTCTCTTAAACCCTGAAGTCTCGGATACCAGAATTTTTGGCCTCCAGTCCTGTTGAAATGATTACGCTGCACCCACCAATCATGACTTTCAAGTCTGTTAGGCCGTTCCAAGGGATCTGGTTCTTTCAGATTATGAGGTTTGATTAGGTGTCTCATCATCCACCATTGAAGTATCAGGTTGCATCCTTGAAAGAAACGTTCGCCGCTTTGACACTTATTCAAAGCCCTATAAATGTCGGTCAAAATCATAGGCGCCAAAGTGCAGTACTTGATTGCCGACCCGTAGCCTACTCCATAAAAGATAGCATGAGTGACCATTACTACACTTGGATGGATAGTGTAGTTTGGTCCTTGGGGAAATATCATTGTCCCAAGTTGGCATATTGCAAAGGCAAGAGAACGTGTCTCCTTCCATTTTTCTTCTAAGATAAACTCTTCTTTGAACTTTTCATAGGCTCTTGCACGTCCGAATCGGTAATAAAGCTTTCAAAATGGAATGTTTGGCCTGGGAAGCTTGTCCATCCAATCGACTTTGATGAGTGACAGTTTTTCTTTAATTTCGGTAAAATCCCAAGTTTTTGGGAAAAGGAAATCTATATCGGGTTTGACCTTTCTTTTGTTGCAAATACCGATACTCTCGTAACTTGCAAGGACTTCTTCAATAGTCGGCATCATTTCCACTTCCCCGAACCAAAACACCATGTTGTCGCTGTCCCAAAATTTAACCATTGTTCCAATTAAGTCGAGATAGCCACTATTTCCATTAATGACGGGAGATGGTCTATGTGTCTTTGAACTATCTTTTTGTATTATGTGTTCATAAATTTCCACCAAACTAGTAGGTAAGGATGTGGTATGGTCACCATTCGGGTTCTCAAAGGCTCATGTGTTGGATTCATCCTACAAGAAAAACAGACAAAGATAAGTTACCCCCATCCCATTAGATAATTAATTTGTTTAAAAATGACATATAGATCTTTCAATTAAACACATAAGCATGATTGTCTTTTATTGACCAATGGGTCAAATAGACGAAAGATGGGTTTCTAATGGGCCCAACACGCCTTGGGTGTTGGGTCAACTTAGTTCAAAATGCTCTAAATTCGAGATTTGGTTTCGCTCTATGCTAGTTGACTAAGAGTGTATTTTGAAATACCGGGAACCCAAGTGGATAACGTAGGATAGAACTCACGACAACCATTGGACGCATGACGACCCAATAAATTACCGATCATTCCAAAAAGGGTTGAGTATAAAAAAGTCCGGCTGCGGTTCTGCAAAACCATCCTTTAATATACTATACATACAAGAGAATATGCCATGAAATATAATGACAGTTATAAAAATTTAAACACGTTTAGCACAGATAAATAATTCATTAATAGCAATTAGTCAGATAGTCAAATATTTTGGTTAGAACTTAATTAAGTCCCCAGTAGAGTCGACATTTCTGTTTTACTAAAAAAAAATTAAAAAAAAAATGACTAAGTTTTCAAAAAATCGATTAAACTTATGATTTAAGAGAAATCAAATTTCCAAAAGAACAGAGTCGCCACTTAATTTTTTTGGTAAAAATCAAGAAAAAACTTAAGGTTTTTAAAAAACTCAAAAAGATAAAATCAATTGAAAAGTAAAAGGGTTCGAGTTCAAATGTACATTCCGAGAAGGTGTTAGGCCCTCAGAATGTCCGCTAACTTGCGGTTGACCAGCGATTTGACTAAAATGGCTTTGACTTATTTTTTAAATTTTAACTAAGTAAAAGAACTCATTTATTTATTACTATTTTTTATTTATTTATATATATATTTTATTTTTATTTTATTAATAAATTTGTTTTCAAGGGAAATAAACCAAGGGGGATCATTCTAAAGGGAATGATTCAAATTGCAAGGCCAATAATAATAAAATAAGGCTAAGTATAAAATATAAGTATTTAATTTTTTATATATAAAAAAGAGAAATGACTATCTTTGGAAATTAATTAAGTTAAAATCAAAGTTAAGCAAATGTTAATTAACACAATATCAAATAAAGAGTAAGGAAAGAAATATCAAATTTGGGCCTTTGACCCAAATTCATGAACCTGTCCTAATACTAAAAGTATCCAAAACATGAGCTTGGAACCATTTAAATTCTCCTCTGTTCTGCTGAATTTCAAATGGACTTTTGGGCCCATTTTTTCTGTCATCTAGGCCTGCTGGAAAAATTGTTTAAGGCCTTGGGCCTATTTTTTCAACTTTGAGCAAATTATAAACATTGAGTGTATATCAGCGTATATTCATCTTTAGACCTATATGCCTGTATTTTTTTGTAGTTTTTCAACCTGCAATTTCGACTTTTCACCTGTATTTTAACGTTTTGACCTGTATATCATATTTTCTGATTGTATATCGGTGTATACAACAGGTATATCAGTTTCTTTCCGGGCTTTTGGATATCAGAAATTCAACTTCTAGTCCCTGTACTTCCTGTAACCTATTCATCGGCTGCTTTGGACTCGATAGAAAATATAGAATTGACAGGCCCAACCCGCGAAATGCAAGGAGAGGGAGCCCAATGAACTCCAACGGCATTCACATGTAACATTAACGAAACAAAATAAAATAAAATAAGTAACAAATCATTGCCATAATGAAAAACATTAAGTAAAAAGAAAACCATGCGCTATTGTTCAGGTATCAAATATTTTAAAGAGACAAAAATAACCCAACCATGATTTAGATCATGATATAAAACAATTTCAATTTACAATGAAAAATCACTATTCACAAAGAAACTTGACAGTAAGTAATAACATAAATGAGATCAACACTAACCCAAACTCAAAATCCAAAAGTAATAACTTATTATTAATCCAACTAAGATCACTAAAGGAAAAGTAACCAAGCTACTGACTAAACATTGTATAATCTTAGGCAAATGCCTTTGAACAAGACGAACTTGTATACATGTTGAGAATATAGACATATAACAAAAGGTACTAACAGAGAAAATTAAGCCTAATGCAACAGGTTGAAATTGTTTATCATAATAACTTACGACACGACCGATAATAACAAACGGGTTCAATGAATAGGAACACCACATATGAGTTTCCAAATTCTAACTTAGGCAATCAATCCACATAGAAAATCATGATTCAAAGTAGTTGTTATGATTTAAATCTAACTCTGAGTATATAGAAGATGGCAAAACCAAACGAGAGGGATTTTTAGGGAGGAACAATTACTACGACAGATTCACTTTAAAACAGAAATGACATAGATCAAATTTTGGAAATAAAAATGGATAAAATCAAACCACTATTTAAACAAGCAGGCAACCAAATTCATCAAGTTAATGTTGTAATCCTATCTCAACCAATTCAAACATGAATTTAAATATAATGAGTTAAAGAGTTTAGGATGCATAAGGGTTAAGTGTTTCCAAGCAACGACATGTCATACGAAACTCCAAAATACAACATTTTAAGAGACAAAAAGATGAACAATAGAAGGAAAACTTGCAGAGAAAAGCTGGAAACAGCGCATATGCAACCTGGAGAAAGAAAATAAGGTGTTCACTTTGAAATAAACCCGATAAAAACGATCAAGTAAATAACCAAAACGAATAGTGACAAACACAACCCAAGAACTCAAAACAGTAGCAGATACGACATACAACTTGAAAATTTCAAGAACAGCAGCAAGCAAGGAATCGACCTCCCATCATTTATACCCAAACACTCGCATCAGACCCACACCTAACACAACTCAAATCTCAAACATCTACCGGAAACTAAGTGAATAAAAGAGTTAAGATTTGTATACCTTTTGATGAGCGGCGAATCAGGACGTATACGAGCTTGATTTCGACTATTCCACCAAACAAATTCGGAGTTTGAGCAGCACACCAAGAGAATCCAAATGAGACCCGAATAATAGTCTTTCTGAAACTTTTGAGCTAAGGAGTTCTCCAAGAGTTTTTCAAAAGTAAAAAAAATCAGCTATTCCCCAATTTTACAAGCTATATTTCGTGAGCGAATTCTGACTAACTCTATATTTTCTCCAATTTTCTCCCCTTTTCAATAGTGAATAATAAGCAACATATATAGCAGGGAAATTCGGGTTCGAAAAAGGAAAGGGAAAACGGATGAAAATTCGGATTCAAGGCCCGTTCAAAATTTAAACTTGAAACATTTCACCATTCCGGGGAGACAAACTTTTCTGAGATTTTGCCCCATTCCGGAAGAGGAAAGGGGAGATGGGCGGCTGGGATCGACTCCAAGGTCCTTGGCGAGTAACGTTGCTCCATCTCAAGGCCACAAGGACGGATTTACAGTTGTTGGCAGACGGTTTTTGCTGTTGTTGCAGCGAGAAAGACGTTAGGAGAAGACGACAAAGGCGTCTGGCGTGTACGCCCCTGAAATCAGCTCCCACGCCGTGAGTGAGCTGATACTGTTAGCGTTTGGACTGCTGTCGTATGCTGTTGTTCACACCGCGTGAGGAAGAGAAAGGTGTGTACGGGGTCGGGTCTATTTTGAGTGAATTGTACGCGTCTGGGAAGTGGGCCGGGTCAGGGAAATCTGGGAAGGGGCTGGGAATTGAAAATGATTGTAAAATGGTGGGCTGTGTTATAGGAAAAAAGGGATGGGAATTGTTTAGAGAATGGGCTGCTGAAGGGCATGAAAATGGCCCAGAACTTGGTCTTTGACATATCTATGTGAAAATCTAAATTAGCCAAATTGAATAGAAATTGGCCAATTGAGATTACAAACTTAACCAAATTGAATTTCATTTGCAAATTCGGCTAAAATCTAAATAAGATAAATTAATATAATTAATTTAGGAGCTTCTCAATCTTAACAAAAAATAAAATAATTAATTTGATTATAAACCAATTAATTTATAAAATTAACCATAATTTAAACTAAACTAATTCTAATAGAATATTTAAGATAAAATCTTTTTGAGAAGATTTTCAAATATTTATGAAATATACCAATTATATCTATAAAATTATATGAAATATATTTACTATTTATAAATTATGAAAATCAACTAAGATCACTTAAAATGACTTTGAAAAGTAATTGAATTTTATAAAACTAATTATTCTAAATTGCTTTGGGAGTTAAGAAGCTCGTGAATTAATTCCTATCGGGGAGGGTCAAAATTGGGTGTCAACATACTTTGGTAAGTTTAGGAGAAGTAGAAGTAGGTCGAGGTTATGTAGGGCGCGATTTCCCTTTCTATTATGATTGTTTTTTCTCAAAACAGAACAAAATACTTATATCATAATAGCAGTACCTCAAACTCTAATAACGTTCGAACGCAGAGACACACTTTGACATTCAACTGATTAAATTTGGGTTTAATTTATGCAAGGTCCAACCTTTAAGACCCTAAATCTTAGGAGTAGTCCAGCCCACTTTGACATGGTCCGGTCCAGCCCAAGGCCTTTATTCCTTTTATTATTATTTGGAAAAATCGAAAATCAGATATAAGAAATAGAGCTTAAACTCGAAATACTGGAGAAGAAGAATTATATCTTTTATTGAGATTTGGAAATATTTTTATTCTGTAGGAACGTCCTTTGTTTCATAGTCTCAAAATTCTGAAAATTAAATACAAAAAACATAGTTAAAACTCGTATTACTGGAAAAGAAGAATTCTATCTTTAATTGAGATATAAGAATATTTGATTTTTTGCTGCAGAATCTCAAAAACTATTAAATGGCGTGAATTGCCCCATTGATTAGTTACATTTCAGTTATAGTCAATAACCGCATTAAGCATTTCAAGTTACATCAATTAATATCACACGCTTTTCATACATCTCGCTAAAAAGGTTGTATCTACAACCTAACCATCGATAAAACATGTAATATTGAAAACTAGAATGTATCTAAGTAATTAAATATCAAATTAATGGAATTTATGTAAGTTGTACTTAAATATATAAGAAATACTCATTGAAAATTCATTAATTAAATGTTCTCTTGATCTAGCGATAGTAATGAAACTTGTTACCAGGGGCGTAGGCACATGTATGCCAAGGTGTCCAATTGGACACCCTTTGTCGGAAAAGAATATTGTATATACACATAAAATGATACACAAAGTGATTAAATCACATATTTTGGACACCCTTGACATAATAGGTTGTTATAGCCTAGTGATTTTAGATGTCTTGAATGTGTGTTTAGACATCTTTAATGAGTCCGTGCTCGCGTTTTCAAATCTCACTTGCAACAATTTTTTCCCTTTTTAAAAAGAGCTTTTGTTGTTTAATTTTTAGACCCTTTTCGTGAAATTTCTGGCTCTGCCACTGCTTGTTACTATTCTTGATGAGAGTTTGATTTCTATTGACCACATATAATTTAAAATCATTGATAACCCATAAATTAAATTTGAATGGTTGAAACCTCCTATGCAGTGGACCAGTGGATGATCTACTTAAGAAGTCAGAAAGTGAAGCCATAGGCAGGTCCAAGAAGCTAGCTTTGTTGTCCCATACAACTTCTTTTTAAGGTTGCTAAAGTGACGGATTCTGAGGTCCCTAACTTTTTGCCTTAAAGCCTATCCATCGCCATTTTTTTCTTCTTCATTTTTTTTCTCCAATCAACAATAGTTCAATACAACTACTTGTCCTTTCCCTTAATATTCACCCACCTATCAAATAGGAGTGGACACGATAGGGTAGATATTGAATTATGAATACCATATTGAAATTGAATTTTTTAATAATGTGGTATCTAATATGATATTTAGTATTTACTATCAATTTTTAAAAGTTTGATATTCGATATAGTATTTTGTAATTATAAATATATGCCGAAATACGAATAACCTATCGAAGTATATAGTTATATATATATAAAATCCATATATATGTGTAGCTATATTATAATACTACAAATAAATAGAATAGTAGTAACTAATTATTTAGACGTTGAAATTTTGATTATTTTATCTTGATTTAAATGTTCTTTTGGGTGATTGATTAACAAAGAAAAATTGTTAGTACGTTATTTTAAATATTTTTACATGTGTAAGGTATTAATATGATATAATTGAGAGGTTTCTAGAAAAGTCAAAGTCATAATTTTTTATTGTACAAATATATGTAAGTTGAAGTTGATCAAACTGAATCGTATCACAAAATACCAAAATCAAATTTTAAAATGCCAAATCATACCAAATTAATTTGATATAGTAATAATATAATATTTTAAAAATTATAAATCAAAATTATCAAATCGAACTTTTTAATACCATACCATTATAAATCAAAATTATGTCTATCAAAAAAATTCAATCAAATTTTAAATGTGCTCATATTATTATTAGTGAATATATAGGGACATATAATTCAGTCATCCTGAACTGTTAAGATTAAAATAGGTCTCATCTGTTTCCTATCCAAAATAAAGAAAATATTTTTCTATACTGATGTACAGTATAAAATATACTTATACTATCCTATCAATTAATCAAAGATAAGTTGTATGAAATCTGTTAGATATATAAATTAGACAACTAATAATACATTAAAAGATATTTCCACCATGACCCACTTGAGAGAAATGTTACTCTCTCGTTCAAACAAAATGACCCTTTTCTTTTGCTAATATTTTAATTTTAGTTTTCTTCGTAACATATTTAAGACTATAAAATTAAAATATATTTTGATATATATGATAGCACAACTTAAGTTTAGAACCACAAAATCCATTTTTTTTTCTTAAACTCTATGCCAAGTTAAATTAGGTCTTTATTTTTTAAAGAGAGGGTATATATTTTGCACTTGTGTTGAAGTGTGTAATTAATTGAGCAACTTTCACATATAGCAAACACAAAATTCATATTTGTATACTATGGCAAAGTTTGCATAATTGCGCTCCATAGCAAACATATATATGTATAATTCGCTATACATATACAAAAAAACAGTTGTATAATTCGCTATACATATACAAAGAAGGCAGTTGTATAATTCGTTATACATATACAAAAGAAAGCAGTTGTATACAAAAGATCAATTGTATAATCTGTGTATGTATAAAACGAGAAAGAGAGAAAGGCAAAAGAAAATTGGGCAGAGAAATATTTGTATTGTATAATTATAAGTGTATAGGACGAAGATATACATATTTGCATGTGTATATACAATTTTCTCTCACTTTATACAAACAGAAGCACAATTTATACATTTCGTTTCTGGTTGTATAAGCGAGAGAGGCGAGGGTGGCGAGCGAGATTTGGGAAAGTGGCGAGCGAGATCTGGGAGAGGGTAGAGAGGGGAACGAAAATATATGTATATATACAATTTCCTCTCGCTTTATACAAACACAAACACATTTTATACATTTGTGTTTGTATAAAAGCGAGAGAGGCGAGCGAGACTGCCACCAAACGAGAGTGGCGAAAATAGAAATAGTTTGCTATAGGGTACAATTAAATCAAAGTATATTTATAGCATTTAATTTGAATTAATAGTTTGCTATTATATACAATTTTCCCTAATTAATTTATCCAAAATACAAATTGTTAGAAAAAGTATATATTTAATTATATTCGTGTTTTTGTTCGAAAAAATTTGAAATGTTGTTCAAAAACTTTTACCACTTTTTTCAAAATAAATGCATGATGTCCCTACTGACAACATGCTCTTCATATTTCTTTATTTCTCCTAGACAGCACTGGCACTTCTCCCTAACTTGAGATATTTTATTTAAGATATAACTAGGGCAAAATATCTTCAAATGTGCCCACTTTTTCATATTCAAAACAATTCATACCAAACTCATAGTGCTTTTATTTTAGTATACACAAGTTTGAATTTCAATAACTTTTAGGTGTGTCTGATTGAATTTTCACTACTTTTCCCATAGTTAGTTAGAAAATAAGTTATTTATATAATACTAACATGCATTAACAAGCTCAACATGAACCAAAGCTCTCTTAACCAACAAATTCAAATATAAAACAGACCCCTACACACATTAATCAAGCAGCAAATGAAAAATTTACTGATCAAGTGCATTAGGCCCAGTACAATAATTCACAACATGATTCCACACCCACTGAACCAAAAACTTTCTTCTTATCCCATTCATATTGTACGTTGCACCATCTTCATCGTTCAACATTTGCCCCGTATACGACCCGCCACCACCCGACCCATATATCCCTTCACAAAGATCCGCTATCTCCACCGGAAAACTTGGATCTTCACCTGCATACCAAGCATTCACCAATGGATTCGTTGATAACTCAGCAATTTCATGAGCAATCACACTAATCATTCCGTCAACACCCACATCGTTATTCGGCGATTTCACAGCTTTGAAACCCCGACCCATGTAATCGGGTACGGAAAACGGGTATGCACAAACACCTGGACATAGTTTGCCTGAGTTACCTACCCATGCGTATGGTAAAGTGTAACCCACAATTGAAGGGAAAGTGAAATAGTGAAATCCACAAACATCTTGGCAGAAATTTTCGACATAAACATCATCAGATGTGAGTAGTAAATACACACCGCTTTTGGAATTAATCGGTAAAGGGGGAGTGGTACTGGCTGCAGTGACGGCAGATTTTATCACAGACTGAATTGATAAACGGGTTAACGATTTACCATGAGAGTAAAACCGGTCGTTTTTTTCAGCTCCGATGCCTACATTACCGGAGATGTTGGCTCCGGTTTGGTCGGTGTAACGTTGGACTGTTTTCCACCAACTGGAAACTGACGGCGGCTTGGAATCGACGGCGGAGATTGAGTTGATGAACTCCCGGATAATTCTTTTCTGAGATTTGCCCCATCGGCCGTACCAAATGGGGTAAACGGTGATGTTGGCAGTGAGAACAGGACCCATGTGGTATTTTAACTGGATTAAGTCCGATGAGCCTTCATACTTTTTGGATGGGCTGTACAATAAATCGGTGGTGTTGGGCTTTTGGTTGGGCCATGGACGCCACCCATTAACTGGGGAAGTTAATAAGAGTATGAAAATTCCGGTGAGATGATAGAAAGTCGCCGGAAAATATGATCGGTGACACTGGTCCATGGTCATGTGGAGTCGTAGTTGGTGTTATGACAGTAAGAGTGGAGTGAAGACTGAAGGGTGTATTTATTTGCATGAAAGGAGTGAATAAATACTTACTTTAGAACTTAACTTTTTTCATTCGAATAACTCAAAAATCATTTTAAAAGGAAATGATAATTCATAGCCAAGAATTTGAATTCAAACTCTTAAATTAAAAAGAGATTATATATATTCCACGGTGATTTTCTATTTTGATTTCAATATTTTATCTTATTGTATCACATTCTATTATGCGCGGTGCTAACTGCTAACTTGTTGTAGGGTGATAATGTAAAACAGGTGTTTTCTTTAAAATGTAGTTGGAGAAGTGGGGTAGGCCTGCCTGGCCAGAATTAGTGACGGAGCATATGATTAGTAATGAAGTCAAAATTATAACGAAAGATAGGTAGAGTTTCTATACCTTTAACATTTAACATCTATGCATTATATAATTTTCGTTAAAAATGTGCATTGAACCATTTTTCATCTGAGATGACTCTGCTAGTAATTTGATTTGATCAAGTCCGATTGGGCATTAACTTTGGTCTGTGTAGTCATATATGTCTTTTAAATTTCGTTTTAGTCAAATAAATTTTCGTTAAAAGTAAATGTTCAATTTTGAAAAATTAAGAAGCATTAATTTCTGGGCTTTTTTATTCCAAATCTATGATTGCTTTAACTAATAAATCAATTTAACTTTTTAATAAATTTTATTCATAGTATAAACACATAAAAAACAATAATTTTATCAAATAGCTTTTGTGATTACAATGAGGGATATTAGCACTTCTTTTTTTTATCTATCTTTAGCTTTATTTTTCTTTATGGCGTGTTATTAGGTTACTCAAAATTTATTCATGCTAAAGAGAGATAAAATAATAATTTCTTCAAATAGCTCTTGTGATTACAATGAGAGATAACAAGTCTATTTATTTAGACATGTCAATAACTTAACTCAACTCAAATTGACAACATGTCAATAACTTATCTATTTATTAATTTAATTTAATTTAATCTGTTCAACTCTTGTTATAATTTTGCAAATGAGATGATGAACATGCAATTTTGAAAAATGAAATTCCGAGTACTAAAACTTTGATTCCAGCGTAAATCTTCTTTTGTTGATTTCTCCAAGTTTTTTCGAGAAAAACAATCCCCCAAGATTACGATTCTGTAACATACGGCCTACTCCTCTTTTCCTCATTCTTTTATCTTTTTTTTTTAATAAAAAAAATGAAGAAAGCATCAAATTTAAAGTATAAAATTAAGACTCTATAATTAACACCCAAAGTATATAGCTCAAAAATGCTTTATCGGCATTCAAGTCACAAGGAAGAATATACATCGAAACAATGCATAATTTTCTTTTAAACAGAAGGGTTATATTCTAGGTATCTTTAGTTTAAAATAATAAGAGTAAGAATTTTTTTTATTTTCTTAAATTTCGTGTCAAGTCAGCATATCAACGAATTCTTCAGTCTATTTCATCTAATTATATGAGTAATTAACGAACCTTCTACTACATGTAATGTACACAAATCTACAATACTCAAGTCAAATATGAAATTTTTACATATCACCCATAAAATCGTTTTCAGTCAATATTTTGTTGGTAATGTTAATTCAAAGATAATTTGTTTATATTGGGGCTTTAATATATTCTATGCTCGTATAGTACATGATGGCTTGTTAAATTTGGTAACAAAATATATAGAGCTATCCTTAGTGATAATCCAAAAAAAATCTGGTGTTAGTTAGACAGTTCACTCCGTACTCTTACTACATTTCACTAAGGTCAGAAATTGATATGATTTTCTTCTAGTACTATACGTTACCATGTTCATTCCACTACCTTAAACAAACATGCCCTACCATTGGCAACGCAGATTGCAAATCAATATACAGTGTGAGTACGTAACAGCATCATATCTTCCCACTTCCCAAAAAGAAATATATTCTTCCACTGGTTGTGAACCATGATGACTCGGTATATTGATTCAATTGATTTTATTGGGTCGAGTAAAATGTTGGAGAGTTTTATTTGGGACCCAGACCCAATTATTATGGTTAAAAGGGACTAGGAATTACAAAGAACGGTTATGAATATTATGTTGAAGCTTTGATTATCAGTTACCTTCTTCTATGTTAATCTCTCCTTAGTTAGCGTGTTGTTAATTTGTTGCAGGGGCAGATCTACCCTAGAGCAGGGAGTCGAACGACACCCCTTCGTCGGAAAATTACATTGTATATATAGGTCAAAATTTAATTTAATGAATATATATACAAGTGTTGATACATCTTGACACACATCAAAGATTTAGTGTAGTGATTAAGGTGTTGCAAAACTTGTTGGAGGGTTATGTGTTCTATTCTTGATAGTGGCATTTATGTTTTTACTTTATATTTTGACACCTCTAGATAAAAATCATGGCTCGCTTGTGTTAGAAATCAGATTTGTTTTAGAAACTACATTTGATTTTATTTTTTTGGTAACACATGTGAAATATTACCATAACAAGCAGAAAAAAATTATAAACTAAAGAACATCTAATGTTCCTTAACCACCTTTACAAGTTATGTGTGATGCTTACGTTCTAAAACGCCTAACGTTCAATGCTCGAAAATTGCCTAAAAAATCTTACACAAATTACTATCTTATTATATTATAAATTAAAAAATTAAAAATCAATAAGGGCATAGTATGCCTCGTTCCGTGGTAAGTAAAACGTTGCATCTTTCAAAACACCGATACAGATAGACTTTAAAATAAGAAGAAAAAAGTAGCTATGTTTCAATTTCACTTGCCTATTTTGTACTATATTGTGACCAAGAAATAATTAGCAGGGACCAATATGCAACTTCTACAAAAGCATTATACATTTGACATATCATGCAGTTGGAACTGTCACTCATGGAGTCATGGTGGTCCAACTTTAAACACAAATTCCTACCCTCCCCATTTACGCCGTGTTGATTATATACATTGTTCATTTTTTCAGAAATAAATGGAAGTTTAACTAGTATTATTTAAAGTTAAATTATTTTAAATACTAAAAGTGTATATGTCAAACCTTTTTAGATTACAAAAGAAAAATGTTGTAACGATTTGTTCCCGTCGTTATAGAAAAGCCAATGGGGAAAGAATTGGGGCCATAAAACTTTTAAGTAGTAACTTTGGATTTCCTTGCCTAGTCCAGATTTGGACGAAATCGAAGTCAGTGAGGTCTAGGAAAATCTGGTAACAAATGAGAGATCTAATTATGATTTTGATCACATGATTAGATAGCTAAGACGTTAAGGAACCCATACGACTTTACAAAATTGAATTTGGGTGAGTAGAACTCTCGAAACTGATCTTAGCGTGAACGGGTATTTTCTGAGTGTCATGGAATGAAGGTATATTGTGAAATGAGGGTATTGGAATTATTAAAATTGCTCATTGTTCCGTGCAAGCCGCTATAGCGGGATATCTGCCGCCAGGGCGGGGCCGCTGTAGCGGGGTGAGACCGTTGTGGCAGGACAGATGCGACTTAAGTCAGAAATAAAACTTCAAAAACGTTTTATTCTTCACTTTTCGACTTTGAGAGCTAAGGAACGACCCCAGGGGTTTTCTTGACAGTTTTCCACCATTCTTGAGGCTAAGGTAAGGTTTTCACTCCCCGAATCCATTTTTTCGATCTATAGAACTTAGTTTCTTAGGTGATTATTGTTGGGGAAGGATTTTGGATCTGTTTGGATGGTGGAAAAAAGCCCTAATTTGGATACTTGGGATCATGGGTATGATCTAGGGTTGTTATAATTGTTAGTAATCCGGGTAATTAGTGATTGTTTATTGATTTCTGTATTGTATTGATTGTTTGTAGACCAAGAACAAGCTGAACGAATTCGGAAAGGTAAGGATCAAGTTTCTTAGGGTTTCAAGCTTGTTTCGAGGTAGGTGGTGGTTGTTATTTTATGTTGGTGTGATATAGATTTGTAATTGCTCGTTATAATGCATGTATGTGAATGTTGCATTATTGATCACCCTAATCGTAAATGAGGATAATTGAATAATTGTATGCCATGAATCACCTCTTGTTGTATGATTGTGAGAATATACATTGTGATTGTGGTTTGTTAAATGGATCGGGTGTTGCGTACCGACACACTAACTTGGATCAGTTGCCACGTTCCGGCATAAACATGGGATTGGTTGCCACGTTCTGGCATAAATATGGGAACGGTTGCCACGTTCCGGCATAAACATTGGATCGGGTACCACGTTTCGATATGCTAACAGTTTGGGTGTGGGTTCCATGAGAGGACCATTGAATTGGGTTCCGTGAGAGGACTATTGAACTGGGTTCCGTGAGAGGACCATATAACTGTGATATGTGAGAATCGTGAAACTGTTCGTTGTTCGTAATAGTTGACTAATATTGTATATGTTCGGTATATGCCTGTTTTATAATGATTGCAGTTACTTCCATGTGTTTCACTTATTGGGATAGCCGCGTGATCCTACCAGTACACTGTGGTTGTGTACTGATATTGCACTTGTTGTTCTTTGTTGAGTACAAGACATCTCCAAGCGGCTATTGATAGGCCTCAACTAGGTGACTATTAAGCGTGACCAGATTCAAGGGTGAGCTAGTTCTTTCAGGCTGCCATAGATCTTTCTTGTTTAAGTCCACCCTTTTCGGACTTAGACTATTTGTTTAAGGTGTTTTGTTTAGTTTCGGGGTTGTACCCCTTGTTCTTAGACTTGTCGTTAGTAGAATTTTGGTACAATGACTTTCAGGTTCTAGGGGTTGAATTTCCACATTAGTTTGGTTAGTTAATTATTTAAACCTTTGGAGTTTATGGGGACTCCATTTTTATTGTCATTTAAACCTGCTTTCGTATCTTTAAATGCATAGTTTTTGGTTAAGTTGTTTAGTCTAGGTTGTAGTAATGGTTCTCCCAACAGAGGGTTAGTGTGGGTGCCAATCACGACAGTCTGGGTCGTGACAAAGTTGGTATCAGAGCCCTAGGTTCGTTGATCTCATTGTACCAAAATGAGTCTAGTAGAGTCTTGCGGAACAATACGATGACGTCCGTACTTTTCTTCGAGAGGCTATATGACTTTAGGAAAAACTCACTTATTTCTACTCCTTCGTGCTATGACTTGAAACCAATTGGTATCTTTCCTCCTTCACTCTATGGTCCGAACTAGAGCAACAAAAGTGGTAACACCATCACTAGCAAGAGAGGATGTGTATAGGCTACCGACAGTTGAATAAGGTCACCATTCAGAACATGTATCCTTTGCCTCGAATAAATGATCTTTTTGACCAATTGCAAGGTGCATCCGTTTTTCTCTAAGATTGATTTAAGGTCTGGTTACCATCAGTTAAAGATTGAGGCGGTTATGAATTGGGTTCGACCAAGTTCTATGGTTGAAATTAGCAATTTTGTGGGGCTCGCTAGCTACTATTGTCACTTGTGGTATGAATTGAGTCCAATTGGTATCTCAACGAAGTGAACTAGACGATGTAGTCCCGGCTGAAGGGACACAAGCAAGTTAATTGAAACTGAGAAGGTTACAATTGGTATCTGGCCTTAGGGGCCGTATAAAGCATAGATGATCAGTAACAGTCGTCTATGGAATGAACTAATTAAAGAATTTGGACTTATCTGCAAGTTGTAACTGCTTGGGTATCGTGGAACTTGTTGTGAAAAGAAGGTCACAACTAAGTTCGATGCAAAGTTCTAGATAATGTACGATGTGATTCGTAAGAAAGATATGGACGTGTCTTGTGCTTGAGTAATAACCGTGTGAGTGTATCCTGGGGATGTGTGGGTTATGATGTTGAATTAATGAGAATGAGTTGGTTTGTGTATCGTTGGATTGACTCGGGGTAGACAATGATTATCCTAGTTCAGAGGATTATTATAAATTGCTCAGTAAATCTGAAACCCGTTGGGAGAGTTAGAAAAGAGGAAAAAAAACCCAGAAAATTTATTGCCTGGGTACTGTTTCCGTCTGAGCCGCTGGGGCGGGATCTTTTCGCCAGCGCACGGCCGCCAAAGCGGGACAAAACCTCAGCCATGTCTCCTATATTTTTCCCAGGTCTCCTTATAGAACCTGAATCGAATCCAAACTAACCCCCGCGATCTAATTCAGTGTTGAGAAATTAAATATAAGTTATAAAGTAAATTAAAATTATGGAGATGCATATGAGAAGGAAATTAGCGAGGATGTGCAGGCCGGAGAAATGGTAATGCAGGCAGATGAGTAGGGCAGCCAGGCGAGGAGGTTGCCCGTCAAGATGATATGACTCAATTATATGCTACCGAGCTTGAGGTGTGTGATGCAGTGGTCACTAGTGTTACTCCTGTCTGTGCCCGGATGGCTATTGTTTTATTTGATCCAGGTTTTACTTATTCATATATGTCAGTTCAATTGCCTTGGGATTTAATGTGGTTTGTGATATACTTGGTTGTCCCCCTATTATACCGGGTTTAATCGTAATACTAAGTCGGTAACTCTAGAGATCTCCGATAGGGAAATATTAGAGTGGGTAGGGGTATACAAGCATAAGTCAGCTAAGGTCATAACTTTCGTGCGGGGTAGGAAACTGGTGGGGCAGGATTGTTTGGCGTAATTGGCTCATATTCGGGATATTGAGGTTGAGTCTCCCTCTAATTGAGTCTATTTATTGTGGTGTCAGAATTTAGAGAAGTGTTTCTTACTGATTTGTCTGGTATGCCTCCGGATAGAGATATAGATTTCTATATTGACTTGGAACTTGATACTCGTCCCATTTCCATCCCTCCATATCGTATGGCTCCGACAGAATTAAGAGAGCTTAGGACTCAATCCAAGAGCTTCTGGAGAAATATTTCATCCGTCCTAGTGCTTCCACATGGGGTGCTCCTGTCTTTTTTGTTAAGATGAAGGAGGGTAGTATGAGGACTAGTGATTTTATCTTAAGCCATAAAAGAATGGATTGATACCGAAACGACATGGATAAAGAAAGTCCCATTGAGTATACTTGGGTGAAGAAAATTTAAGATTTTAGTAGAAAAGTGAGCATAAAAATTGGGTTAGTCCTTTGAATTTGATGAGTTTACCTGAGTTTGAGGGGTTTTGTTGATGAAAAGGTTGACTTCGTAGTGATAGTCAAGTCTGACTGAGAGTAATGGTAATAAGAGTTCGTGATGGATTGTGACGGCATGCAACTATATAATAAAATTGTTGGTTAAGAGAATTTATATATAGTAATTACGACTTGCGAGTATCTAAGGTTGTGGTTTTCTAATATTGGTGAGTAACGTGGTTGCATGGAAAGTTTTAAGAGATGGTGCGACACCATTCAAATAGAAATTAAAGAGCTAGAGTCATAATGAAGAAAAATATAGTAGAAGGTAGTACAACCTTTAGAGAGAGGCGAGAGCAAAAATATTTTATTTGATTGCAAAGGCTAAAGAGATATCTTTAAAGGGGTAAATAATTGGGTTCAGAGACACGTGATTTCATTGTTTTGTTGTGGCTATGCTAATAGTATCATGGGTCCATCAGATGGGTTAAAAACTATTGAAAAAGACTTGAGAAAGGATTGTGCAGACATTAGCTTGAGCATGATGATAAGTGCTTGTTTTTGTTTTTGAGTTTAGTAATGAGTACGATTGGATTGTTAGCGAAAGATATTGTAAGATCGATAGAGATGCGATCAAGGATAAGCAAAGATCAGTGAATTCATAAAAATCTTCAAGGTATAAGCTAATGTTGATAGAGAAAAGGATTGTGTTATATGGTGGAAATTACAATTCAAATTTTTCATTGTGAGTCTACATTCGTGGTGATGTATTTTGTCAAGGTATGACTTGGCAAGGTGAGAAATGATCAACTGTATCCGGTATTGAGCATTTGAAAGGACTTACACCTGGGGTGAGTCGTAAATTTACTACTATTGATTGTTAAATACCTAAGAAAGGTTTCATTTTTAAAAGTGTTGGTTTATAATAAGGTAAAAGGTCGGTTGTTAGTGTTGTGAGTATGATTCACTAGCTATGCTCTAGTGTTTTTTCACTTTTGTGGGTGGATCCCTAATGGTGGATCAGGGGTACCAAATCCTACGATGTTCTCTTGGTTAAGTGGGAAGATTGGGAAGATTGATTATTTTGAATGACATAATTGGTGTTGTCTTGGAGTTGTTAAAGTATTTTAGTGGTTCTACATGTACGACCTTGCTTATGAGAATTTATAGAAGAGCTACCATGCGTATTTGTGGTTGTCTGGCAATCTTAATATTCCTTTAGTCGTGGAGGTCATGTATCGATTATGTGTGGTTGAATATGGGGATCATTGGGTCCTATTCTACTGTTCTTAAGAGGTAATCTACAATTACTAAATCTAGCATTTCGATAGTGTTGTTGAAAGGGTTGTATGCTTGGACATATCCTCGATGAGTATCTGATTTTTAAAGATCAAATTTGTTATAACTAAGCTCATGGGAATTTATGTTGTGGGATGGAGATATTGTTAAGAACTATGATTGTTTGGGTATTATGAGTGTGTGTTGGTTGATTCAGGTTCACTTCTATTTGTAGCGAGTATTGATTTAGAATTTTATCATGTTTAAGTGCAAATGATTCATCTGGATGATTGTTTCAACATCCTTGATAACATGTTGTAGACGTGTGTACGATCAACTTTGGTGGTTGTTGGGAATCACTTTTGTTGTAGTTAAGTTTACATACAACAATATTTATCACTCGAGTATTGAGATGACTTAATTGAGGCATTGTATGAGAGGATTTGTAGGTGTTCAATTGGTTGGTTTGAGGTTGAAGATGTGAAACCTTTGAGAGTTGATTTGGTGAAAGATGTTTAGGGTAAGGTGAGAAGTATCCAATCTAAGCTTCTAGCAGCTCAGAGTCGACAAAAAAAATATATGGGATAAGTATCCCCAGTTATTCGACGATTCAGATACTACGATATTTTTGCTTTAGCCCTTTTCTCCTAGTTTGTCACTCGGGGACGAGTGATGGATAAATTGGTATCTATTGAACGACATATTTCCGTCGTTATAGAAAAACCAATGGGGGAAGAATTGGGGCTAGAAAACTTTTAAGTAGTAACTTTGGATTTCCTAGCCTAGTCCAGATTTGGACGAAATCGGAGTCAGTGAAGTTTAGGGAAATCTGGTAACAAATGAGAGATCTAATTATAATTTTGATCACATGACTAGATAGCTAAGACATTAAGGAACCCGTACGACTTTACAGAATTGAATTCGAGTGAGTAGAATTCCCGAAACTGATCTTAGCATGAACGGTATTTTCTGAGTGTCATGGGATGAAGGTGTGTTGTGAAATGGGGGTATTGGAATTATTAAAATTGTTCAATGTTCCATGCAAGTCGCTATAGCGGGATTTATGCTGCCAGGGTGGGGCCGCTGTAGCGGGGTGAGACCATTGTTGCGGGACAGACGCGACTTAAGTCAGAAATAACACCCCAAAAATGTTTTATTCTGCACTTTTCGACTTTGAGAGCTAAGGAACGACCCTAGGGGTTTTCTTGACAGTTTTCCACCATTCTTGAGGCTAAGGAAATGTTTTCACTCCCTGAATCCATTTTTTTGATCCGTAGAACTTAGTTTCTTGGGTGATTATTGTTGGGAAAGGGTTTTGGAATTGTTTGGATGGTGGAAAAAAGCCCTAATTTGGATACTTGAGATCATGGGTATGATCTAGGGTTGTTAGAATTTTTAGTAATTCGGGTAATTAGTAATTGTTTGTTGATTCTCATATTATATTTATTGTTTGTAGATAAAGAACAAGCGGAACGAATCCGGAAAGGGAAGGATCAAGTTTCTTAGGGTTTCAAGCTTGTTTCGAGGTAGGTGATGGTTGTTATTTTATGTTGGTGTGATATAGATTTGTAATTGCTCGTTATAATGCATGTATGTGAATATTGCATTATTGATCACCCTAATCGTAAATGAGGATAATTGAATAATTGTATGCCATGAATCACCTCTTGTTGTATGATTGTGAGAATATACATTGTGATTGTGGTTTGTTAAATGGATCGGGTGTTGCGTACCGACACACTAACTTGGATTGGTTTCCACATTCCGGCATAAATATGGGATCGGTTGCCACGTTCCGGCATAAACATGGGATCGGTTGCCACGTTCCAGCATAAACATTGGATCGGGTACCACGTTTCGGTATGCTAACAGTTTGGGTGTGGGTTCCATGAGAGGACCATTGAATTGAGTTTCGTGAGAGGACCATTGAATTGAGTTTCGTGAGAGGACCATTGAATTGTGTTGTGTATCTACTTGTGATGATTTCGTTCATATCTAATGATGATTGATATTGGAAGACGGTATGTTGCTCTAAATTGATATAACTGTGATATGTGAGAATTGTGAAACTGTTCGTTGTTCGTAACAGTTGACTAATACTGTATATGTTCGGTATATGCCTGTTTTTATAATGATT
Organism: Solanum piurae; assembly: GCA_029582685.1. NCBI lineage: Eukaryota > Viridiplantae > Streptophyta > Magnoliopsida > Solanales > Solanaceae > Solanum > Solanum piurae. Next base: position 23,080 of record JAJOOO010002556.1, read on the forward strand.
GCAGTTACTTGCATGTGTTTCACTTATTGGGATAGCAGTGTGATCCTACCAGTACACTGTGGTTGTGTACTGATACTGCACTTGCTTGTTCTTTGTTGAGTACAGGGATTCTTCAGGCGGCTATTGATAGACCTCAGCTAGGTAACTATTGAGCGTGACCAGATTCAAGGGTGAGCCAGTTTTTTCAGGCTGCCATGGATCTTTCTTGTTTAAGTCCATCATTTTCGGACTTAGACTATTTGTTTAATGTGTTTTGTTTAGTTTTGGGGTTGTACCCCTTGTTCTTAGACTTGTCGTTAGTAGAGTTTTGGTACAATGACTTTCAGGTTCTAGGGGTTGAATTTCCGCATTAGTTTGGTTAGTTAATTTTTAAACCTTTGGAGTTTATGGGGACTCCATTTTTATTGTCATTTAAACCTGCTTCCATATCTTTAAATGCATAGTTTTTGGTTAAGTTGTTTAGTTGGAGTTGTAGTAATGATTCTCCCACCAGAGGATTAGTGTGAATGCCAATCACGACGGTCTAAGTCGTGACAAATGTCATATAAAATTACAGTGGAATAATAAGTTAAAAGCTTGGGCAACAACAGAAAACATACCCGTAGTGTTGATTAAAGCTAAATTATTTCTAAACATTAAAATGCCATTCTTTTAAAATAAATAAATAAATAGGAAAGTGGAATAATAAGGTAAAAACTTGGGAAGGGTAGATGTAATTATTTGGTTAAATAAAAACAATATTTAACTCAATAGAGTGTCAAAATAGTTCAGTCCGATCTCATCCAATTCAAGTCTCACTAATTAAGAAATTTGATGGGCTAGGATGAATCGATCCTTCATTTGAAAGGGCTTTGAAATGGCCAATTCAACTCAACTCTAGTAGGGTTGCGGGCTGAATTGGGCTCCCCCACCCCTTGTTATGAAATATATAATATCAAGAAAATGAGAAGATTTTCATATCAAATGTGGCAAACAATGGTGTAATTTTAATAATTTTAGATAAATTTTTTTAGCAAAAAACAAATTTGTAAACTAAAGAACAATTACAGTTTAAAAATGGAGAATTTTTGCATATAGCCACTCAAAAATAACTTAATTATGCTCCACTGTTGTAGTTTGCTAATTACGATTCGTAGCTACATGTTAGAGGGAGGAGAGGCGAGCGAGAGAGGGCAGAGAGTGGAGAAAAGCGAATTGTATATATATATTTGTCGAATTGTATTAGTATATATGTAACTGACATACATATGTATTTGTATATCTGGCGAGCGAGATTGGGAGAAGGAGGAGAGAGGTGAGTGAGATTGGAAGAGGGATGAGAGAGGCGAGCGAGAAAGGGCAGAGAGTGGAGAGAGGCTAATTGTATTTGTATATCTGTCACACACACACACACACACACATATATATATATATATAGTGTATGTGTTTGTGTATAATTTGTATTTGTATATATATAAGTGACGTAATTACAAAATTAAGCTGTGAGCCGTAATTAATTCAAACTATAGCTACGTTAGCTAATTATTTAATATATATTTGTTTATTTGCATAATTTTCCCTAAAATTTACTTATTTAAATTATATAAATCCCATAATTTTAATATGAAATTACAATCTATCCCTCATTAGTTTGTAATTACTAGTTACATTAATCCCTTAAAAAGTAACACAAACCGGATACATAATATGTAGCTCGGATACATTAAATACTGGCTCGAATACATTAATATGTAGCTCGGATACATTAGAAACTAGCTCGGATACATAATATGTAGCTTGGATACATTAAGTACTGGCTCAGATACATTAATATGTAGCTCGGATACATTAAAAACTAGCTCGGATACATAATATGTAGCTCGGATACATTAAACACTGGCTCAGATACATTAATATGTAGCTCAGATACATTAAAGAAATAAGGGATTTTAGAGGTTTTTAAAAATAGAAGGGGATATTGGAAATAAGAAAAATATAAGACGTGTATTTCAGTAATTTGTCCAATTAAGTAAATAATATCTTCGGCCCATGGGCCAACCGCCAAACTCGAACCGATTTTGATCCAGCCTCAACTTGAATGACTTACTTAAGTGCCCGTTTGGATTGACTTGAAAAAAAAAGTTTTTAAGTCAAACTGAAATGACGTTTAGGTTAAAAGAAAAAAAGTAGGTCTAAAGTAGGGGAGACCTACTTTTGGTTTCTGACTTATTTTAAGTCAATTTTGATTTATTTTAAGTCATTTTTGACTTATTTTAAGTCATTTTTTACCTTGCCAAACACTCCGTAACTTATTTCAAGTCATTTTTGACTTATTTTAAGTTATTTTTTACATTTGCCAAATACTTTCAGAAGTCAAAAACTGACTTAAAAATAGGTTTGACTAACTTTTAAGCCAATCCAAACGGGCTCTTACTTAGACCAAGCTTCTTATAAGCTCCAATTGTAAATGGATTTGAAAAATCTTACCCCAATTCTACTTTAATAGCGGGTTAAAGTGAGCCAGCTCTATGAGCCAAATTCATTTTGATAGCTTTAAAAGTTACAAATTCATATGAAAAAATATATTAGTTAAGGGTTAAGTAATAAAGATTTACTTAAAAAAATACATTGTCTTGGAAGAACAGGGTGAAAGGTAGTTAATCATTGTCGTTAATCACGGCGTGAATTGCGCCGGACCTGGTGATTTTTGTGATTTCTTTAGCAATTTAAGCAGCATAGACAGGACGTCTGAATGAAAAAGAGAGATTTCATATTTATGTGAATGATTAAAGAAGGCAAAAACAGTATAAGCAGACATGCACAGTATAAACAAGTAAACTAATGTTCTCACTGTTCAACACTTTATGTTACTTTTGGTTTTTGGATTAATAAGTGTGTGTTTAATCTCTAAATTGTAAAGTTTAAGGAATATATTAGTTTTCTTTTCCTAATTTAAATAAATTCAGATTGAATTGAATTTTTTAGTTTCAATTTTCAATTATAGATTTTCAATTTGATTTTTAGCCTCTAAGTAGGTCGTAACAATTAATATCTTCAATTCACATAATAGTTTGCTCATTCATATATAAGACTTTTTATAATTAAGGAAAAATGTTTGATATACCCCATGATTATCATTGTTTGAATTTCTAATTCTTTTTTTTTTCATTTCATTCTTTAGTGTAAACAAAAGAAAATTAAAACTATTTTTTTCAGCTATATTGTAAATTAGTGTTGTATTGTAAAATTAATAATTGGGACATCTATAATAAATCTTACAAGAAAATTGAAACATAAATAAATTTGACCATTAAAATAATAAATTTAAATTAGTCGTTGAAAAAAAATACATGTGAGGATGATCAAATATATCCCATATGGATTATAATTTTTTTTTTAAATAATTAAAAAATTAAATTAACGTTTTTTTTCCCACTTCCGTAGGCAAAGGGTATATATGAGCCATTTGTATAACAGTAAGAGTATATATGAACCACTTTTATAACGAGGGGTATATCAACTCTAACTAGCAAAGTTGAAGGGTATCAGACAGTTTTTCCTATAATTAATAAGGATTGAGGTCATCCTGTTATTCATATCGTGTCATTTCTTATTGGACTTTATACTATAATAGATAAGGTCGTAGGATACTAATCTATTGGACCTTGAAAAATAAACTTATTAGTATTTGACAATTGATACGGATAAAACTGATATGATATAAAAAATTCTAATATCCGAAAATCCATAAATCTGATATTTATAAATTTAAAAAATAAATAAAATCCAATTCATAATTCAAAAATTGCATGTCCATAAAGTTGAGATATTTTTGTTGGCCAGAAGTTTGCCCACCCGGAGTAATATCTCAAAAGGTCATTCAACTTTGAGAAATTATATTGTAAAGTCATTCAACTTTATTTTATATCAATAAAATTACTCAACTTTGAATGTTTCTTTTATAAAATCACTCAATCAAACTTACCATAAAAATTATTTTACAAGATAAAATCATTATTTTTTAAAATATATTTACGAAAAACTTCATAAAATATTTAAAAGTCATGAAAAAGTTAAAAACAATTGGCATGAATTTTGAACTTTCTAGTAAATTTGTGAAGCGAGTCGAATCTCTTTTGGTGTGTTTTGGTTGCAGATTGTTTATAGAGGCAGATGAATCATTTGATTAATTAAACTATTATATCAATTAAATCTCATTGCTAATCATATATCGAAGTTTTTTATTTTGATTGAGGCACAACCAACAAAACTTGTATGAGGATCCATTAATTTTTTGACACGTAAATTATGGGCCCAATTATATATTTAAAGCTTGTAAAATAAATTAAAAGGGAGAGAGAACATGGTGTCCGCGCCTAATACTGTTAAATAAATTAGTAAAATATTGAATTAAAGGTAAATTGTGGGGCTCAATTTATTACTTATTCCAACAAGAATTCTAGCACTCCTTTCTGGACTTATTTTCTTGAACATAAAACTCCTTCTAAATTAAAAAAAAAGTTCCATTCATTTCCAGCAAAATAATTTCAATAAAAAATCGTAGATGCATGTTCAACTATTAAAATTAAATATGCAATTTTCTTGAAGATTGGTGTTTCAACTATTTGGATCTTGTCAATGTCAAAAAAAAGAAGTTGATAGCGTTAATGATGCTCAAGAAAATTGAAAAATTGATGTTCAGATTTTGATTCTTCCCCTCTAAATTTTGCTCAATCACTTTGATCTTCATCTGCAATTTTCATTTGTCCATATTTTCCAGATATGAATTTTTGTTAGCATAGATTTCAACCTTTAAGAAGATAGTGGGTTATAAAGACCGTCTATAAATGCTGATTTTATTGAGTAATTGATATGAATGCATATGCTGTTGCTTTTATTTTATTATTATTTTTAATAGAATTTGGTGTGGATCCAACATTTTCCTTTTAATTTTCAGTCAAAGTTTACATTCTCTCCTTTTGATTTATTTCACACCTTTAAATGTCAAGTTGGGCCGACAATCCACATGTCAAAAAGTTAATGGATCCTCATATGAGTTTTGTTGATTGTACCTCGCTTAAAATAAAAAAATTCATCATATATCAAATCCATTCGAGGGAACTAATGAAAACTGAACGTGATGAGGTATCAACTTTCTTCTCTTCCCATTTTATATTGTTCGTATTATATTTAAAAAATAATTTCACCAATAATTTTTTTAAAAATTCATATCTCACACTTAATTCATTGATCGGAAAGAAGAATAACATATAAAAGATTGAGATTTATGGGAGAGCAGTTAATTTATTTTATCATGTTAAAATGTTTTTTATGGTAAATTTGATCAAGTGATTTTATAAAAGAAATACTCAAAGTTGAGTGATTTTATTGATACAAAACAAAGTTGAATGACTTTACAACATAATTCTTCGTTGAGTGACCTTTTGAGATATTTACCCCTTGCCGGAAAAACATTTGACTTGTCTACTAGTAGCTCTAGTTGTACTGGTTGTTCTCGATTCTAACTCACACTTTGAGTTACTGTCAACTATGGGATCCGGCTCCCCTCCATTACCCATTTCATTCATTTCGTCAAGTGCACGTCTAGATTAGAGACATGTGTCATATTTAAAGTTTAAAGGTCAACTGAATAAATATCATAATCATAGTTAAGTCAACTAATTTTAGAAAACTACTCTCCAAATTTGATAAGAATTACAATATACTCCATACAAAATTGATATTTATTAATATCTTTAATTTCATCTTATATTTTTAATTTACAATTAAATATTTAAATACAAAAATATAATATGAAATTAATGATTATAACTCAAAAGTCACTCAACTATTGATATTTCACTTGAAAAATCACCCAATCAATTAAATTTTTTTTTTGTTGAAATCTAATTTTATTTTAAACTATTTTTATTATAAGAAATAAGAAGATATCTATTTTATTTATCTTACTAATCCATTCCAATTATTTAATTATATATATATATTTTTTAAAAACGTACTGTAGCAATAGACAAAAAAAATTATTTTCCGTTCTAGCAATTGTTTAGTAGAATTAAATAAGCTGAAAATGATCCAAAAAAAAGGAGAACATTGAAATTGATCAGAAGTAATCAAAAGAACGCACAATAGCAATCTTTTATCATTTAAAAATAATTGGTTTAAAACTAAAAATTTACAATTTAATATTTAAATACAAAAATATAATATGAAATTAATGATATTAATAAATATCAAATTTTGTATAGAATATATTGTAATCCTTATCAAATTTGGAGAGTAGTTTTCTAAAATTAGTTGATTTAACTATGGTTATAATATTTGTTAATATAATATAATCTTGACCTTTAAACTTTAAATATGACACATGTCTCTAATCTAGACATGCACTTGACGAAATAGAGAGAAGGGGTAATGGAGGGGAGCCGGATAAGGTAATCCCTAATTCTCAATCCATGCCAGACTGTAAAATAATTCTATCTCAAATAAAAATTTGAAGAGAAATACTAGTAGCTAAATCACGAAAAACTCTAAAAAAAAAATAGTAGATAGAAGTTTGAATTGACATTGTATATTTGGAGTAAAAGGCTTGTATACCTAGCAGAAAGAAGGGTAGACACATAGCACCAACAAAGGATTTTCATGGAAAGTGATTCCGTGGAATGGTTGATTTAGTGAAGTTCAACCCCGATTTTCATTACCTAGATCAAAAGCTGATTATAATCGGGGAAAAGGCGGGAATTTGTATCCTGATGACGTGGTCAAATGGACAAATATCTTAAATATGTACGTACGATTATCCAACAAACAACAAAAGAATATTAGCCGGCACAACTAAGGATATTAATATGTGGAATGCAGTTATTGGACATTGTACTTTAGGGCTCGAGTGAAACTTTTCTTTGATTGGTGTATCACCTTTTTTACCTATCACTATCATAAATGATTGGATTCCAAATATACCAAAAACAATATACTGATATTCTTATGCCAATCATTTTCATATTTTATTAAGTCTTTGACTCTCAAGTATTTCTCTATACATATACGTCTCCTGAATCCTGATCAGAGTTTTATTGCTCTATGCCTACGGTTAGCGAGAAAAGCATTGCAACAGGTCTAATTTCTAGTAGTGAATTAATATATACACAAACATATTTCAAACTTATTCAATCCATGCTCTAGCGCATGTAGGTTGAAGTTTTTTGAGGAAATGGCTAAAAGTATTCCTAATATATTAGAATTATTTCTCCAATTATATATACACTTTATTTTTGCAAGGGTCTGTTATCTTCTATAAACTGACCATGTAAAAAGGTTACATATATAAAAGATTGCTATAGGTATCTGTTGTTAGTTGCTAATTACAACTTAATCAACTACTTGACAGAATTGTAACCAACAGTTAACTAACTACACATTATAACTTGATCATAATGGACTAATCCACCATTACATTGGTTTATTATACTTAATAGTATCCTTCATAGGCAAATGAAACTAGCTACACGTACGGGCAGCAGCGTCAAGTAAGTTCATCCAAAAAATTATATTCCTACATATAAATAAAATTAAAACTATTTTATTTTTGAACCCCTTAATGAAAATCCTGGCTCCTTCACTATATATGGACGGGATAATAAAGCAGCTGCTACATACTACGCAGCATGAACTTCCACTAATAAGTAATATAATGGAATTTAGAATAGCCTGGCTGTTGAGAAGCATAACAGGACACTAGTTTGTTATGTGCCTCAGGATAGACAAGCAAAGATGTAGATCAGATTGAAAGAGTGCAAAAATATATAAAAGAGATGTGCTGAATATTTCATGTATCTATCCATCTGTTTAACACCTGTATATATAGCAAAATTTGAAATAATAAACTACCCAACTATCCTATATATTAGCAACCTTAAACAGCATACTAGTCCTATATACTAGCTACCTTAAACAGCATATCTGTATTTACACAAAGTAAAAGTGGAAAAAATCACAAACTACCCAACTATCTCCTAATTGTTAGTTACCTTAAATAACAAACTACTATTTACATGGAAGTAAAAATAAATAAAAATCTCCAAAGCAAGGATGGACTTAGCACAAGTACAGGACCAAATCAATAGACATTGCACAGAATATTTGTTAGAATTGGAGAAGAAAATACTGCAGGAACTCGAAAAATGGTCCAACATTGAAGAAAATTCCCTCAGACAGAAATCTAGAGCAAAATGGATACAACTTGGGGATGGAAATAATCATTACTTCTAAGCAATTATAAAGGAGAGGGTTCATAGGAAACAAATACTGGAAATCACCTCCCTTACTGGTACTGTCTTAAATGATCAGAAGGAAATTAGAGAAGAGATACTGCTATTTTACAAGTCACTAATGGGATCAGCAGCAACTACCCTTCCAGCAGTAAATAATGAGATTATGAAAAAAGGTCATGTCCTAAGTCATCAGCAAGGGATAAAGCTCTGCAAACCAGTAACTGAAGAAGAAATATACTCAAGCCTGATGTCCATTGGTGATGATAAAGCTCCAGGAGTGGATGGTTTCAATGCTTTATTCTATAAAAGATCCTGGCCATGGGTGAAAGAGGAGATATGTCAGGCTATTGGGAAATTCTTTATTACAGGCAGCATGCACAAGAATATTAACTGCACATCTATAACTTTAGTCCCAAAAGTTGCTAATCCTACTTCAGTGAAAGAATACAGGCAAATTGCTTGCTGCACAGTTCTTTATAAAATCATTGTAAAAATCCTAACTGCAAGTTAATGATTAGTGAAGCTCAATCAGGATTCATACCTGGAAGAAAAATTGCGGATAATATCATCTTAGCAACTGAGTTAGTGAAAGATTACCAAAGAAAACATACCTCTCCTAGATGTATGATCAAGATTGATCTACAAAAAGCATATGACTCAGTTGAATGGATCTTTCTGAAATAGATAATGATTGGATTGTGCTTCCCAGCTAAATTTATACAATGGATCATGCAATGTGTGCAGACTGTGAGTTATACTGTGATAAATGGAGAACCTTCCACCCCATTTAATGCTGCCAAAGGACTCAGACAGGGGGACCCCATTTCACCATTCATGTTTGCCATAGCCATGGAGTATTTGAGTAGACTACTTTCCACCCTTAAAGACAACAAGAAATGTGCTAAACTAGGGATCTCTCATTTATGCTTTGCGGATGATCTTCTTATGTTTGCTAGAGGAGACCTCAAGTCTATTACAACATCGATGGAGTGTTTTAATGATTTCTCAGCAGCATCCGGGCTTCAAGAAAATATGGGGAAAAACTCTATTTATTGTGGAGGCATACCAAGCATAGAAGGGGACAGGATTGTTCAACACACTGGTTTTCTGCTGGCAAACTGCCTTTCAAATATTTAGGCATCCCACTCTCTACAAAGAAGCTCTCAATGATTCAATGGACCCCTCTGGTTGAAAAGATAGTGGCAAAGATCTCTTCTTGGACTGCTAAAAAACTATCTCATGCTGGAAGATTACAACTAATCCAAACTGTTATATTTGGCATTCAATCTTATTGGTCACAACTATTCATCATCCCAACAAAGGTATTCAAACTCATTGATTCTTATTGTAGAAGTTTTCTGTGGTCAGGCACCAACATAATCACCAAAAAATCCTTAGTGGCTTGGGAGAGAATCTGTACTCCAAAATATGTAGGAGGTTTAAACTTGATCAACATCAGATTGTGGAACAAGGCTGCTATTGCAAAAACATCTTGGGACTTAGCTAACAAGCAAGATAAGCTATGGATTAGATGGATCCATACATACTATATTAAGTCTCATACAGTGGTATTAACACCTATACCTGCTCAGGCCTCGTGGATGATAAGAAAGCTACTAGCAGCAAGGGAAATTCTGGAGCATACTCAGGCAATACAAGCAAACTCTATGAACACAAAATACATCTATCAGAAGCTGCTAGGAGACAACCCAAAAGTCACTTGGAAGTCCTTACTATTTGGAAACAGTGCAAGACCAAAGACTAAGTTTATACTATGGCTTCAACTACAAGATAGATTGCAAACAACTAACAAGCTACATGCATGGGGTCTAGATATTGATCAACAATGCAAACTCTGTCAGCAGCATGAAGAAACAAAAGACCACTTATTTGTTCAGTGTGCATTTGTGCATGAGGTGTGGAGAAGAATCATTACATGGCTACAATGGCAATGGAATCCTACAATAATTTGGAACACTCACCTAGCATGGGCCATATTGTGTGCGAAAGGGAGATCACTTAATGCTCAGATTTTCAAACTGGCATATGCTGAGATTACATATGCAATTTGGATTGAAAGGAATAAGAGGATCTTTGAGAACACAAGGCGCCAATGTGAGGAAATTACAAAGGAGATCGTCTACATGTGTAATATTCGAGCCACCCCTCAAGTCAAGATAAAATTCTAGCAGCTTAAATTTTAGTTATTCTGTAGACTTGAAATTTTATTTTATGAGTTTATTTACATTCTGAGATAGCAATATGAGCTAGATTTTCTATGGATTTGTAATGAACAATTTGGTGATTAATAGAAATGCCAGTTACCAAAAAAAATAAATATGTAATTTCCAGATGGAAAAACAAAACTAAAACTAAAAAAAAAAAAACTGGTGTGATTCTACTCTGTTAGCAAACTTTGTGTAGTCTAAAAATATAGTCCCTTTTTGTCACACCCCAGATTCAAGGGGAGCAAGTGACTCCTAATGCCAAAACTCAAGCTCGAGCCGACTCTGCTGAACCATTTGCTACTAGCGCATGGCAGCCACACGCAATCAAGAAAACAAACAAGTATATCTCGGCTTAAAATTAAGCCCTCGGCCGGCAAGACCCTTGTAAACAGATCCATAAAAGAAACAACTACTCCCAAGAGTTCATATAAAGAAATAGCCAAGTAGCACAGAAGTTCTGATTGGGCCGTCGAGGCCACCATGATCTCTATACCAAAATTGAAAGCAGATATATATCAAGGTAATACATCAAACAACTAACAAGCTTCAGCAAACCAACAAACTAGGCCATCATGACCATAACGTAGCTATAGACCCCACACACTAATCTGCAAGCCTCTAAGAGTAGTAAAGATTGGCGGGACAGGGCTCCAACCTACCCATAAAGATATATACAACAAAAGCTAACAAACCTCCCAACTCTGGCAGCTCCGGAGGAAAGAGGCTAGCCAATCGAATATAAGTCAATCCTGCTGCTGAGGAGGTCTACTGGGTCATCTGTCGGGACCTGCAGGTATAAATGCAGTACCCCTCGGCAATGGGGCATCAGTACGAAATAATATATCGAGTATGAAAGGCAATAGACCATGAGCAAGTATCCTAATATACTGAAGTAATTCGATAAATAAATCAAGGATAAGATAAATGTACTAACCTGCTCTTAAATCTAAACATATCAAAAATAATAAACCAACAACCTAACCAAACCCCCATAAGCTTGGCAGGTACAAACAACACACAAGACCACCTACCTAGGCCTCCATAAGCCTAGAAGGTGCCAATCACTCTATATACTTCTATCTGTAGTCCCCTAGCCTCGTAGGCAATCACATAGCCCTCTTAGGCAATAATATAGCCCCGTAGGCAGCACATAACTCTCTTAGACATCAATATAACTTATAGACAACTCATATCCCTCTTAGGCAACAACATGGACCTATAGGCAGCACATAGCTTTCTTAGGCGTCAATATAGCCCGTAGGCTACTCATAGCCCTTATAGGCATAAATATAGCCCTATAGGCAACTCATAACCCTTCCAGGCATCGATATAGACCCATAGGCAAAACATCGCCCTTCTAGGCATAAATCACATTCTTGCAGCTAACCACAATAGCCCCAATGGCAACACTAACAATTCAATAGGCTAAAAGAGAGCAATTTAGCTATAAGCAACCTATACGAATAGCCTCTAAGTCGTGTCCAATATAGGGACACCACTAACTGAATAAGAATCCCAACAATGGAGGATTATATCCACTCGAGCAGCCAGCAATCAACAATAATGGCTACAAGCATAACAACGATAACAACCCAATTACATTGCTCCTAAGCTTTAAGGAAACATGTCGTAGAGAATATCCTTAACATACCTTTCCAATGAACACTAAAAAAACCATAGTTCCTACATGAAAGTTGCTCCTTATGTCCTAAGCTTCACAAACACTATATATACACAGCTGGTACGCACCTATATACAGTTCATAATTAATCTTAAATTGGCAGATTTACCATATTGCCCCAACTTATCGAAACATTCATAGAAATTCATAAAAATAATCATAAAAGGGTCCCGAGATGATTACCTTAGTTAACCAAGTGTAAATCTTGAAGAAACACCAATAAGTACAAATTTATATCTTTAAAACTAGCTCCAAACTCAGCTAATAAAAGGGGAAAATGATTGCCACGTGTAGAGATCACGTTTCTAGGCACGGGGGCAACCTTTAATGGTAGAAATTATCAAAAACTAACCTTCATCATGCAAGAACTCCATAGGAACCCTCTCTTAAGCTTTGTTTCTAGTTTGGAAGTGAAAAGAAATGTTTTCATGGCTTAAAACGTTGAGTAAGTCGACATACCACATTTTTTACCCGACCCGTATTCTTTCCCGATAATCCGTAGTAAAACCCTTATAACATTTTACTCTGATGTCGGTTGGATACGGGGTTTTTTGTGTGGTAAACTAGACTCGCAGGCCTTCGATTTAATGGGTGATAGGTCTTCTAACTCTTTATATATTGGGAGAAAACATCCAAGACATTTGACCCAAATTTCAGAGAAATCTTTAAAAAGAAACTTACGATAACTTTCGCCAACATTTATTTTGCCACTTACCTAACTTCAAAACTTGAGATACAACCTTTGAACACTTAAAATATGACATACTACATCATTCTTAATTTATTACCCACTCTCCTTGTCTTTTCACGAAGATACGAGTTAATTTAGACGTTTTGAAAAGTCGGGGTGTTACATCCTTCCCCCCTTAGAAACATTCGTCCTCGAATGAAAATATCTTAGTCACGCGGTTAGTTCTTAGGAGTTTCCAAAATTTAGGCAGAGTATCCTTTGTAAATTGTGACTATCCAGGAACATGAAACGCATAAATTCTAATCTAGGCGTCTTACAGGATGACATAAATAACTAAGCACTATAGCTCCGCAATAACAGTGCGAGCAAATATGCAAAGACAACAACAATAATAATAAGCAACAATATAAAAAAAATCAGATTAGTATCTAACCTCACTGCACTAATATAAACTGTTATGCCATCACCCTAGGGTATGAAACAAATGAGGATATTTGGACCTCATGCCATCCTCAGCTTCCCAGGTCACCTCTTCTCTATTCTTGTTTCTCCACAATACTTTGACCGAAGCTACCTCTTTAGTCCTCAATTTATGGACATGTCGATCTAATATGGCAATTGGGGTTTCCTCGTAGGACAACTCCTATGTGATATGAACATCCTCAACTAGGACAACCCGAGAAGGGTCTCCTACGCACTTCCGTAGCATCGATACTTGGAAAACTGGATGAACAGATTCTAGCCCCGAAGGCAATTCTAACTCATAAGCCACCCGTTCTACCCTCCGAAGGATCCGGTATGGCCCAATGAATCTTGGACTAAGCTTGCCTTTTTTGCCAAATCTCATAACACCCTTCATAGGCGAGACTTTTAAGAATACCCAGTCATCGACACAAAACTCTAAGTCCCTTCGTCGCACATCTGAGTATGACTTCTGTCGGTTTTGAGCTGTTAGCAACCTCTCCCGAATGAGCTTAACCTGCTTTACTGTCTGCTGTACTAAGTTGAGTCCAATCAACCCTGACTCACCTACCTCGAACAATCCAATGGGGGACCTACATTTTCACCCATACAAATCCTCATAAGGTGATATCCCGATGCTGGAATGATAACTATTACTGTATGCGAACTCAATAAGAGGCCAAAATGGGCATCCCAACTTCCTTTAAAGTCTAGTGCGCACACCCGTAACATATCCTCGAGTGTCAAAATTATGTGCTCAGCCTGGACATCTGTCTAAGGGTGAAAAGTTGTACTAAGATTAACCTGTGTCCCCAGTCCTTTCTGGAAGGACTTCCAGAAGTTTGCGGTAAATTGTGCTCCTCTATCACAGATAATAAATACTGGACACCGTGTAGCCTAACAATCTCTCTAGTATAGAGTCTTGTATAGTCTTTGGCCGTAAAGTAGCCCTGACTAGTAAGAAGTGGGCTAATTTTGTTAGTCTATCAATAATTACCCAAATAGAGTCAAACTTGCGACGCGATCGAGTTAACCCTGTAATAAAATCCATATTAATTGCTTCCCACTTCCACAAAGGAATGACTATCTCCTGAACTAGCCCAGCAGGCTTTTGGTGCTCAACCTTCACCTGTTGGCAGTTAGGGCACTGTGCCACAAACTCAGCAACGTCATTCTTCATCCCGTGCCACCAATAGATCTCCTTAATATCATGGTACATCTTAGTCGAACCAGGGTGAATAGAATAATGGGAATGATGTGCCTCTTCCATAATCCGATGTCGAAGCCGTGCAAATTCGGAACACACAATCAACCACTATATCTAAGGACTCCATCTCCTGCTATATCAATTGCTAAAGACTGTTGATATTGAGCCTTGGCTTTGAGCTTCTCTAAGCGAGGATCCTCTTGTTGCCGTGATTTTACTTCTACAACTAGAGATGATACGACTGTGTCCTGAATTGTTACCCCACTATCTTTTGCCTCTAACAATCTGACGCTCTCGCGCTAGCTCACACTTCTCAACACCTAAATAGGATAAACTACCCATAGATCTTCGACTGAGGGCATCGGCTACCACATTCGCCTTTCCTGGATGATATAAAATATCTACGTCGTAGTCTTTCAGTAACTCAAGCCATCGATGTTGTCTCAGATTTAACTCCTTCTGTCTAAAAATATATTGAAGGCTTTTATGATCTGTGAAGATGTCAACATGAACTCCACACAAATAGTGTCTCCAGATCTTTAACGCATGTACAACTGCAGCCAACTCTAAATCATGGGTCGAATAGTTCTTCTCATGCTTTCTCAACTGCCTTGAAGCATATGCGATAACCTTACCATGTTGCATTAGAACACATTCCAACCCAACGCCAGAAGCATCACAGTACACTGCATAGACTTCTGAACCCTCTAGCAATGCTAGAACTGGTGTTGATGTCAACCTGTCCTTCAGTTCCTGGAAACTATGCTCGCAAGCCTCTACAAACCTTCTGTAGTACCCAACTAACCCTAAGAAACTACGAACCTCAGTCGGAGTCATGGGTCTAGGCCAAGTCTTTACGGCCTTAATCTTATGTGTATCAACCGCAATGCCTACATGTGATACAATATGGCCTAAGAAAGCTATAGATGTAACACCCCGTATCCGAAAAAGGAGATTTCAGATTTCTGGTGTAACAGGTGGCACTCACGGACACCATCCACGGACCGTAGATGGACTCACAGTCCGTCCTGCAGGTCCGTGGTTCGTGACAGAAAACTTCCCCAGAAATCAGTCAGAAAATTTGGCTAAGTGTTGACCCACGGCCGGACTTACGGTCCGTAGGTCAGGTCACGGACCGTAGTTAGTGTCCGTGGATCGATGCCCCTAAAGCCCAGCTTCAGTCCCGATTGACGGTTGGCCAGCACGTACCATCAATTGATCCACGGTCCGTAGGTATGACCGTAGGTAAGGGTCAACAACCAGTTAGCTGAAAATTATTGATGGGTCAAATTCAGATGGTCATAAATTTTAGCACAGAGTGAATTATGTGTGCCACGACCTATGGTATGATAGATAATTGAATTATCTTTCCAACGACACCGAGTTTGATAAATTCCGACTTTCGAATAAAAAGTTATGCTTGTTTTAGTGAAGCCCTGTCGGGCAGACCCGACCTACGGACCCAATCAACGGACCGTCGATTGATTGACGGACCGTAGGTCCAATCCGTCGATCACTCCGACAGCAATTAAGTCAGGGGTCTTTTGGTCTTTTCTTTTTTCGTTTAACCCCTAAGATACGTCGTTTGAACCCTAAATTATGAGATTTTAGTCAGTTTAAGCCTAGGAACATAACTAGAACTTACCTAAGTCAAATCATTAATCAAATTTAGAAGAATTAGAACGTTAAGAGGAGAAAAAGGCCAAGAACACTAGATCAAGAACGCAACAAGTTTCCTTCAGTTCCAGCCCTGAAATCGAAAGATTTCTCCGTGAAATTCGTCACCAGGTATGTGGGATTTCACTAGTGGGTTCCTTTCACCCATTAGGTCCCTAGTTTTCAGTCAGTTTCTTGATTCCA